>JAHQCQ010007571.1:0-17282 GCA_023539305.1 Ilex asprella | reverse complement strand
TCTTAGCCTGCTCTTTTGAAATTGTTGAGCTCTCATACGCTTCTCTTTAAATATCTTCCAATTCATTCAATTCGAGCTTCCTATGCTCTCTGGCCATTCTCAAATTAAAGTTCAAAGTCTTTATTACCCATTAGGCCTTGTGTTCCATTTCGACTGGCAAATGGCAAGCCTTTTCATATACAAGCAAGTAGGGAGACATGCCCAAGAGAGTCTTGTAGGCAATGCGGTAAACCTATAGGGCATGAATCAGTCTAAATGACCAACCTTTCCTATTTGGGTTCACCATCTTCTCTAAGATATTTTTGATCTCCCTACTGGCCAACTTGTCTTGGTCATTAGCTTGTGGGTGGTATGTAGTGGATACCTTATGTGTGACACCATATTTATGCATCAACGATGCAAATGGTCTATTACAAAAATGCGACCCCCAATTGCTTATTCTTCCACGAGGCATTTCAAACCTCAAAAAGATATTCTCTTTCAAGAATTTGACCACGACCCGATGGTCATTAGTCTTGGATGGGATAGCCTGCACCCATTTGGACACGTAGTCTACTGCCAGTAAAATGTATAGATAGCCAAACGACATAGGTAAGGGATCCATGAAGTCGATGCCCCAACAATCAAATATCTTTATAATAAGTACAGGGGAGAGGGACATCATGTTCCTTTGGGTCACACTACCCAAACGTTGGCACCTATCTCATTCTTTACAAAATGAAATACAGTCCTTTATCAGAGAGGACCAATAAAAACCTGAATGTAGAATTTTTGCTGAAGTCTTCTTTGCAGAGAAATGGCCACCACATGCCTCTGAATGGCGGAATGCAAGGAATTCCCGCTGTTTATTTTTTGGAACGCACCTCTTTATGACTTGGTCAGGGCAATACTTGAACAGGTACGCGTTGTTGAAGTAGAAGTACTTTACATCTGCCATAAATCTTCTACGATCCTCCGAGCTCCAATGCGAAGGTATTTTTCCTATTACAAGATAGTTATGTAAGTCAGAATACCATGGACAAATAGAATAAATTGAAAGTAAATCTTCATCAGATAAGAAATCAGGAATAAGAATGTGCTCATCGCCCTCTTGCACCACCAGTCAGGATCAATGATCTGTCACCACGTTCTCCACTCCCTTCTTATCTTTGATTGTCAGATTGAACTCTTGGAGTAGGAGGATCCACCTGATGAGTCCTGGTTTGAAATTCTGCTTCGACAACAAAATACTTTAAAGCAGAATGATCAGTATAGACTATTATCGGTGAACGAATGATGTAAGAACGAAATTTATCCAATGCAAATACTACTACTAACAATTCCTTTTCAATGGTGGTATAGTTTATTTGAGTTTCATTAAGGGTTTTGCTAGCATAGTATATAACATACGGTCTCTTATCCTCCCTTTAATCGAGCACTATACCTACCGCATAATCACTCGCGTCGCACATAAGCTCAAAAGGTAAATCCTACTTAGGTGGTTGCATAATCGGATGTGTAGTAAGCATGCTTTTAAGTTTTGAAAATGATGCCTCACAATTATCCGACCATTCGAATAGGACATCCTTAGACAGTAAATTTGTCAAAGTCGGGCCAATACCCTAAAGTCTTTAATGAAACGATGATAAAAGCCAGCATAGCCTAGTAACGACCTGGTATCCTTTATGACCTTTGGCGTAGGGAGGTTGGAAATGGCTTCAACCTCTGATTTGTCAACTTCAATCCTCTTCACCGAGACGATATGCCCAAGAACAATTCCTTGCATCACCATGAAGTGACACTTCTCCCAATTTAAGACTAAGCTCTTCTCTTCACATCTCTCAAGAGCTCTCTCCAAATTCTCCAAGCATTCACTGAAAGAATCCTCAAAGACCGAGAATTCATCCATAAACAACTCTACAATCTTCTCCACTATATCACTAAAGATTCCCATCATGCAACGTTGAAAGGTTCTAGGGGCATTACATAACCCGACAGGCATGCGACGATAGGTAAAAGTACCTTAGGGACAAGTGAAGGTGGTCTTCTCCTAATCTTCCAATGTAATCTTTATTTGATTGTAGCTGAAGTATCCATCTAAGAAACAATAGAATAGATTCTCCGCCACTCATTCCAACACTTGGTCAAGGAATGGCAATGGGAAGTGGTCTTTCCTTGTGTATAAGTTCAGTTTGCGGTAATCAATGCACACTCTTCATCTGATGATCACCCTTGTTGGAATAAACTCATTACCCTCATTTGTCACCATGGTGACTCCCGACTTCTTGGGTACTACTTGCATGGGGCTAACCCACTTACTATCAACAATTGAAAAAATGAAGCCCACATCAAGTAGTTTTAGCATCTCGTCCCTCACCACATCTTTTATAATTAGATTTAATCTTCTTAGTGGTTGCCAAAACGGCTTGGATTCCTCTTCAAGATAAATACGATGTGTGCAAATGAGGGGGCTTATCCCCTTGATGTCAAAAATTGTCCAACCAATCGCCCCTTTATGCCTCCTCAACACTTCCAAGAGATCTTCTTCTTGCTTTGCATCCAAGGTTAAACTAATCACCACAGGAAGAGTCTCATCTTCCCCAAGATATGCATACTTCAAATGGGATGGTAGTGGCTTCAATTCCAATATGGGTCTTGATGCAAAAGCTTCTCAATTATAAGGGTCTACTTTTCTACCCCTTTCAAACTCTCCATCGCCTCTTGCTCATCAATTTCCTCCTCAACTAATTTTAATATGCCCAATAACTCCAAGCGCTTCTCTACCAAGGTGTCAATCCTATTGACTTCTTGCACATCCTCATCATCCCTTGGTTGTTTGTTCAAATTGAACACATTAAAGTCCATATTCATGCTCCTAAAAGTAAGCTTCATGAGACCATTCTTGTAATTGATCACAACATTTGATGTGGCAAGAAAAGTTCTACTAAGTATAACAGGGATTTGGGAGTAAAGGCTAGCAACAGGGTGAGTCTCAAGCACAATGAAATCAACAGGAAAATAAAAGTTATCCACTTGAGCCAAAACATCCTCAACAACTCCATTTTGGTGTTTGAATGCTTCGATCCGTCAACTGAAGAGTGATTGAGGTTGGCTTCAACTCTTTAAGTTGGAGTTACTTTTACACCAAGTAAGGTAAAAGGTGGACACTAGCCCCCAAATCAAGCAATGCTTGCTCCACCCAGCAATTCCCTATTGTTTTGGCATTGAACTTTGGTGGGGTGTTAGTCCTCAAGATTGAGCTCACTTGCTCAGTGAAGAATGCTTTCTTGTGGACATTGAGTTTCCTCTTCATTGTGCACAAGTCCTTCAAGATTTTTGTACAAGATGGAATTTTCTTTATCGTGTCAAGGAATGGAATGTTGATTTTCACCTGGTTGAACATTTCAATTATATCAGAATAATTAGCCACCTTCATGGTAGGCTTCAAACGATTAGGAAAAGGAGTAGGAATGGGGGAAACAAGCACACTTTCATCAACCATATTTTCTTTCTCACCCACCTCATCACTCACCTCACCCCCCCTCGGTGTCACCCTTTGTCTCTTTTTCTATTGGCAATGTGGCCTTGCGTGAGACCTTTGGCATAATATTTTTATCAATTTTTTTGCCACTTCGAAGGGCGGTAATCATCATGAGTTTCCCACAACTCTCTCTTAAAGGCTCTAATGACTCAACGACGTGTTGACCTCTAGGGTTCACTTGGGGTTGAGTGGGAAATTCCCCTTCTCTTATTGTGATGTCCCCATGGAGTTTGTCAACTTATGTGAGTTTGGTCCTAATGTCAGTAAATGTTGTGCTATTTTGATTGCTAATGGCAATTTGGCTTTGAATGAAATTATACAACACCTCTTCCACATTCCTCTTGTGAAAATTTTTGTGGAGGTGGAATTTGGGGAGAATTTTATGTGGGTGGATTTGGTGAATACCCTTGCAAATTGGACCAGGGGTATTGGGAGCTAGACGCTTGCCCTTGACCTTGGTAATAACCTTGCTTAGGAGGCACGGGAGGTGAATATGCATTAGAACCATGAGGAGTGGAGTTTTCATTTCTCTAACTAAAATTTAGGTGATTGCTCCAACCCGGATTGTAAGTGTTTGAGTGCGGAGAGAATGATTGCCTCGTTTGGTTAAAGGTATGAACTTGCTCATGGTACACTTCCTTAAGCGCTAGAATGTTAGGGCATTCCGGTTTGGAATGATTCCCACTCTTATAAATTGAGTAAAATTCCTCGGTCTTTGAAATATTAGATACCTCGTGTCTCCTATTCACCTCAAGTCTCAACTTTCCCAGACAACTTGGCAATTTTGGAAAGCAAATCTTCTTGGTTTCTCAAATCATACATCTTTCCCCCTTGTGGTTGACTACTATCCGAAGATGTCCTAGGTACATCATTGGGATCTATAATATCCCAAGATTGTGAATTTTGGGCCAATGTACTAAAGTTGTCTAGGGCATCTTTATGGTCCTTGTTTAAGAACTTGTCATTACACATCATGTCGATGAATTGTCTATGGCCTGGAGTGATTCCTTCATAGAAGAAACTTACCAATTGCCATGATTCGAAACCATGATGTGGTATGGATTGAAGCAATTCCATGTAGCGATTCCAACAGTGGCAGAATTGCTCATGGGGCATTTTCAAAAAATTTTGAATTTTCTTTTTAAAAGTAGTGGTTCTACGGACCGGAAAAAAATTATTCAAAAACCCCGAAAGCATTTGAGCCCAAGAGATAATGGATTGAGGTCGCAATGCATTCAAACATGTTTTGGCTTTTTCCCTAAGAGAAAAGGGAAACAATTTCAAATGAGTTATGTCTTCCATAGCATAGTTAGCTTTGAAAGTTGCAATTATATCCTCGAATTCCTTAATGTGTAAATAAGGATTCTCCTTTTCAATTCCATGGAACGTAGGAAGTAGTTGCAACATTCCTAACTTAACTAGAAAAAGATGAGATTGGACCGATAAGAGAATGCATGAGGGAGTAGTGTTGCGTATGGGTTGGAGGAAATCTTGCATTGAACTCACTGGGGGATCAATGGGGATATTGTTCCCATCATTCCTAGGAGAGAAGTGCATTTTCGGGTTTGAAGCTCTAGGTTCTTGCAGTCCACCTCCCCTTGGGACATTCACATCAGCCCCCAACTCCTCAAAGTAGTCACCGGCATCCTCGGATAAGTCATGGTCAATATTCATATTAGGGTCCAAGGGTAGTCTAAAAAATCTATTATGGGCGTCCCATCCCCACATGCAAAACACTATCTACGAATAAAAATTTAAACAAACGAGAGTATATACGAGGAGCGACGTACCTCAGCCCATGATGAGAATTCACGAGACTTACCTCTGTCATCCGAAAATCACCTTCTTGATTCAACACTTTGCCTTCCCTGCAAGGATGCCAAAAATGCTTGATTTTATCTGTTATAGTATATCCTAATCTTCGCACATCACCCTCAATTTGTGTATATGGATTTTGAGTGTAGGGAAGTATCACTCTCCCTCAGAATGATGTGTGTGTGTGTAATAAACAAAAGTGCTCCCTAAGAACAAGGAGTCTTTTGAATGTCGTGTTTTACTTGGAATGGGTATTCCAAGGTCGTCTCCTCAGGGAAGGAGGTGAATCATGTTGAAGGTGATTTGAGTGAAAAAGAGAAAAGTGTAAAAATCTTTTTTTGTTTGAGTTTGGTTTGTGATTTGTTCTCTTGATGTAGTGAAATGGAAAAAGTGTTGGCTAATCCGAAGGGTACATTCCAATGGGAATGCCAACTCAACTCAAGACCTTCCCCCTATGGTGTCTAGATGTTAGATTGAATCGTGGAAAGTGAGAGACTAGGATGGAGGTAAGGATCCAAGCATACCCCATGACAATGCCTAGGGTCTATCAAGAGCTCACAACCATGTCCACACTCAACCCAGTCAAACTGAATCAACGTACACTACGAGGAGGGAAGAAAATGAGTTAAAATAGCATACCTAAAAGGATGCCTCCCATAGATTAGTCAACTTAAAATCTTAGCTACACATTTTTAATGAAAAGGCATACATAATGTAAAGAGATATTGATAAGAAATGAAGCTTGAAACTAAGTTGTTGCAAGATAACACAAAACTACAGGAAAATGCATTTAATACCCATTTAAAGCTTGAAATGCAGAAAACTCAAATACATTAATGGTATAATTCAAGATGCTCAGCTAAACTTGAAATCTACTGGATATAAATGAAATTAAAGACAATAAAGGAAGCTTAAAAGAGTCTTACAAGAGATTACAAGAGAAATAGATGGAAGAAATGTAAAAATCTAAGCTTTCTCTCTCTCTAACTGTCTTCTACTTTAGAGTTTCTCTCTCTATAATGAAATATGAACTAAACAACACTAATGAATGTTGCATTTGTGTCCATGGAGAGCTCCTTAGGCATGTAACAGACTTCCCATCAAGAGATGGGCTGATTGGATTGGATCTTTCAGGCTATGACATGCCTAGCCTTCCTCTCTTGCCTCGCCTCTTCTCTGTCCTCCTTATAAATGCACAAGCCTTCAAAGTTGAATTAGAGGTGATCGGAGACCAGTAGATGTGTAAGGGATGCCAGGAGACAAGATGGAGAAGTGTATATGGGACCCTCAAATGGTAGAGCTTGAGTTGTAGACTATTTAGGCAATCTTGGCAAAACCTTCCGAATGGTCGACACAAACCTTCTGGAAGGTTTGTGCAAGAACAGTTAAATGAAAAAATCAATAACCAAAACCTTCCTGATGGTTTTGGAAACCTTCGGGAAGATTTAATTTCAATAGGAAAAATCTTTTGGAAGGTTTTGGCAGTGAAAAGGAAATCCAAGGCAAAACCTTCCAAAAGGTTTTCATCCAAACTGCATTATTCTTGGTTTCATAACCCTCCAAACCTTCCTTTATGCTACCCCCTCATCTTCACTGACTTCAAACACTTCAATGGGGGCTTAGCTTAACCCATTTACATCATTTTACCTGCATTTACACAAAATTCCATCAAAAAGATGATTAATCGCTTTTCTTCCCAATTTCATGACCAATGCAAGTATAAAAGAGCATTTAACATACAATATATGTCACGTTTTTGTGTTAATCATACCAACAATTGGGTCTGAGTGAACTCAAACCCACTTGTATCACACTCCAGTTGGCATTCAGAGAATAAAATTCCCATCATTCTTGGTCGTCCCTTTCTAGCAACTTCAAATGCATTAATCAATTCCGGAAATGGAGTCATGAAATTAAATTTTGGGAATATAACTCTTGAGCTTAACATTTTCAATATTGCCAACCATCCAAAAGAGGACAAGGAAGTGAGAGAAGTAAATTCCATTGAGTCTTTGGTACATGAACATTTGAATGATACATTGTGCGAAAACTCCGTTGAATCTTGTTTGTTGGGACCAATCACATTTGAGTAAATAGATTATGATTAAAGTATACAGAGTTGCCCCTATCATGTTGTTGGGACATAGACACCCAAATTTAAAGAACTCTCACCAAGTGGTAAAAAGTGACACTCATCAAGTGTCAAGCCACCAAAGCTTGAATTAAAACCTCTTCCAACTGACCTAAAATATGCATTCTTAGGGGAGGACGAGTCATACCTAGTGGTCATTTCATCTAAGCTTACGGATTTGCAAGAATCTAAGTTGATTGAAGTCCTAAGACTTCATAAAAGCACCATTGTGTGGACCATTGCTGATTTGAAAGGTATAATCCTGTTAATCTGTAATCATGTTATTTACCTTGAAAAGGATTCAAAACCTTCTCATCAAATGTAGCGACGGTTGAACCTCACATAAAGGAGGTTGTACGGACTAAGGTGCTCAAACTATTGGATACAGGAATAATCTTTCCCATCACTGATAGTAAAAAAGTTAGCCCAACCCAAGTTATAACTAAAAAATCTGGGGTCATAGTGGTTAAAGATGATGCCAATGAATTGGTACCAACTCGAGTTGTCATAGGATGGTAGATGTGTATAGACTAACAAAAACTTAATTTGGTAACTAGGAAAGACCAATTTCATCTTCCCTTTCATGATCAAGTCTTAGAAAGAATTACAGATCATGCATTCTACTATTTTCTAGATGGTTATTCTGGGTATAATCAAATTGAGATAGCACTTGATGACCAAAAGAAAACAACATTTACGTGCCCTTTTGGCACCTTTACATTCAAAAAGATGTCGATTGAGAGATTTTTGGAAGTGTTTATGGATGATTTCTCTTTATATAGTGATTCATTTGATTTGTGTTAGACAAACTTGGAAAAAAGTGTTGATAAGATGTAAGGAAACAAATCTGGTTCTTAATTGTGAGAAATGTCATTTCATGGTAACACATGGAATTGTCTTGGGTCACATTATGTTGTCTGAAGACATAAAAGTTGACAAGGCAAATATAGATTGATTGGAAATTTGCCTACACCCAGTATTATTAAAGATGTCTGATCATTTCTAGGATATGCAGGGTTCTATAGGAGATTCATAAAAGACTTTAGTACCACATCTAAACCTATATGTCATCTCCTAAGTTAGGATGTAACTTTTGTATGGAATGAATCATGCCAGAAAGCTTTTGATAAGCTTAAAGGTATGTTAATTTCTGCCCCAATAATGCAACCTCTTGATTGGACTCTACCATTTGAATTGATGTGTTATGCAAAGTGATTATGAAGTGGGAGTTGGGTTGGGACAAAGAAAATATAAGAAACCCTATGTGATTTACTATGCAAGCAAAACTTTGAAAGATGCTCAAATGAATTATTCCATAATTGAAAAAAAAAATTGCTTGATGTAGTTTTTGCTCTAGAAAAATTTCATTCTTACCTTCTTGGTTCCTCTGTTATTATGTTCACTGATCATGCAACATTAAAATTCTTGCGCAAAAAGTAACATGCCAAGGCATTACTCTTAAGATGGATACTCTTATTACAAGAGTTTGATCTGATCTTTAAGGACAAGAAAGGTGTTGAGAATGTGGTGGTAGATCATCTATCCAGACTGATATATGAATTTCATGACGATGGGTTGCCAATAAATGAAAATTTCCCTGATGAACAATTGTTCACAATCATGTAAACACCATGGAACGCTGATATTACTAACTTCCTTGCTACTGATGAGTTTCCTCCTACCTTTACAATGATGGATAAGAGGAAATATCTGAGGGAGGTTCGTAATTTCTTTTGGGAGGATCCATACGTGTTTAAGTACTGTAAGGATCAAATCATAAGGCGTTGTATCCCCAATCATGAGAGCAGACATGTAATATTTTTTTTGTCATTCTGAAGCATGTGGTGGCCATTTTTCATCTAAAAAAATTGTTGTGAAAATCTTGAAGTGTGGATTTTATTGGCCCACACTTTTTAAGGATGTTCATGCCTTCTGTTTAACATGTGATAAATGGCAAAGGTTAAGACGCATTTCTAAAAGAAACATGAAGCCCTTGAACAATATTCTAGTATTTGAAATTTTTATTGTTGGCGCATCAATTTTACGGAACCATTTTCCTCTTCCTTTGGCTACCTATATATTTTATTGGTTGTTGATTATCTATCCAAATGGATTGAAGCAATTTCATGCCAAAATAATGATCACCAAATAGTGATCAAATTTTTGAAAGAAAACATTTTGTCAAAGTTTAGAATTCCTAAACCCATTATAAGTGATGGGGGTGCTCATTTTTGTAATATTCCTTTTTGAAATTTGATGAAAAAGTACTTGATTTCTCATAAAATTGCTACCCTTTATCATCCACAGACTAGTGGACAGACTGAATTAGCTAATCAAGAGATTAAACTGATTTTAGAAAGAAGATAAAGTCGGACTGCAAAGATTGGTTGTTAAGACTAATTGATGCACTCTGGGCATATAACACTACTTTTAAAATAATTTTGGGCATGTGTCCTTAACGTTTAGTTTATGGAAAGCCTTGTCACCTACCTGTCGAATTGGAGTACAAAGTATACTAGGCCATTAAAACCATCAACTTTGACCTAGAAAAGGCTAAAATTTCAAGAAAACTTCAGATCAATGAGTTGAAAGAGTTGAGGAATGAGGCATATGACAATGCTAAAATTACAAAGGATTGGATGAAAGCTTTTCGTGACAAAAAATAGTGAGAAAATCTTTTGCCCCTTCATAGAAAGTCCTCTTATTCAATTCATGGCTCCACCTGTTTCCTGGTTAGTTGAGGTCAAGGTGGATTGAGTCTTACATTGTCAAACAAGTGTTTGGACATGGAGCAATGAAAATGGAGAATCTGTCAAACGGTAATATTTTTACTGTTAATGGTCAACGTTTGAAACCATTTTCGAAGACTTTGTTAAAGATGCGGAAACCATTTTTTTAATGAATCCAAAATATTTCATTAAAATTCGCATCTGTTGACACAAAAAAGGGTCGGGTCAGGAAAAATTCAACCCAACCTGACCCGAACGGACGCCTTTATAAGGCCTCTAAAACCCTAAGTCCCTTTTTCCCCATTCGCCACCATTCTTCTTCTTCTTCGCTTTTCTCTTCAAATGATCCACTCTCTGCAACTCCAAGGCCACACACTCCACAAACACAATCTTTTGTTACATACTTCGCATTTTAATTCTATATTTGCTCATGGGTTTCATTCTTATGTTTGCATTTACGCACAAGGGTTTTCATCCAAAATGAAACCCTAATTTTTGTAAAGATGATTAAATTGTGTATTTTTTTTGTAGGTGTCGGCAGATAAACAAATCTCTACTTTCAACCCTTACTACACTTTGTGTATACTGGTAAATCCAAAACATTGAGGGCAATGTTAAGTTTAGGTTGGGGGTTGAGAACTACAATTCATAATTTGTGCTTTTAAAAACAAATTGATCGTATTGTGTATTTTGTCTTATATTTAATATTTATACAATCTGATGATCATGTCCTTAAGGCAGCTTCAATCCTCTTTGTGACTAGCAGACATTAAAGAACTAGATAGGGTGTCTTAAACTTAGCAAGCATGGATAGTAAGATTTTTTTGTTTAGTTTAGGCATTTTACGCACTTTTCCATCTGATGTGCATTCTGTGATAATGAGAAAAACAAGATTGGTAAGAAAAACTGAAATCCAAGAAGGGCAAGCAAAACCACTGTGTGGTAGAAGCACTTTTGCTAAACGTCATCGTGCCTAAGGGCTAGGTGCATGCAAATAATATGGTAGGATTTTTCACTTGAAAGAATATAATCAGTGTTCTAAACCAATTTCTGGTCACGCACTCGATCAATTAGACTGGAGAGTGAATGGACAGGGTAAGGATTATCCTAAGATGCCATGTTATTCTGGTCCTATACATACACGTTTTATAGGACTAGAAATTAGAAGAGTCACTGATTGTTCGAATGACATGGAGCTAGGGCAAGACTCGGATTAGAATGCTTTTTGACAAAGTTATGGAAAACTATATTTTTTATTAAGGTTAATGGTCTGAACTTTTTTATAAAAAAGTGTAAATATCTTTTTTATTAAATATACAAACTCTTTTTGAAATAAAGATCTGGGCCGAGTAAGGAATATCCTAAAATACTAATGAAGTTGTAGCATAGGTAAGGATTTATACTGAGATGCCATGATTTTTCAAAGTTCAAATTGTGCATATAGTCTTCTTTTAATATGTGTATAAATTCAGATTTTGATTTGGCGTTTAAATGCCAGTTCACGTTCGAACGTCAGGAGCTCATAGCACTTTGGCCTCTATAAAATATTGAAAGTACGGAGAACATCCTACGTTCGAAAGCCTAATGAACGTTTGAACTAGGACCCCCCGTTCAAATGCCATCCTCACGTCCAAATGAGAGGAGTTAGCAGTACTTTGATCTTTGCAGGACATCGAAAGTACTGGGAGCAACCGTCGTTCGAACGACAACTTAACGTTTGAACCTTCTTTTAAAATTCCTTCTATCCTCATTCGAACGTCAGTAACATTCGAACGTTGGCTATTTCGTTATAAATACCTGGCTAATCTTCCCTACTTCAAAACCACCCAAAACCTTTCAAGTTATTCAAACCCTAAGGTGACCCTTCACTACCCAAACCTCTGAACCTAATATTTTCTCATTTTTTACCCAAAATCCACCATCCAAAACCCTTTTCCACCTTATTCTCACATTTTAGCAAAGAAATCCCAAGTTTTTCTTGCCCCTAAACCCCAAAACCCAAAAAATGCCTTCTAGAATGAAATTGCTCGCTAGGTGAAAGGAAGCAAACAAAGAGCCCAACATTGTAGAAGAGGTGATCGACAAAAGGGAGGGAAGTCCACCTTTGGTTCGAAAGTACAATAGAACTCGCTTCCCTAGTGCTCTAAAAGCCGATAGGTAAGAAAATTTCTTTCAAAACCAAGGCAATTTTTATGAGCGTACAATTGAATTGTTGGATTTTGCGGAGTTGGGAATTTATTCAAATGTGGAGGTGAGAGGTTGGACTATGTATTTGAGAAATGGTGGTGACGCGGTGAAGGAATTGGTGAGGGAGTTTTACTCAAATGCTGAGATTGTGAACGGGGCTATCAAAACATATGTGATGAGGGCCACATCAATGTGGATGAGGATTATATTGTGGAGATGAGGGTCATACCACTAATACCAAGGCCGAGCCACCCCCCAAGGAGGAATGTGGAGATGGATGTGACTGGAGTAGAGTTGATGGGATTGTCAACATTTACATGAGGAAGAAGGCGATTCTTTGGGCAAGAGGAATTGACGAACAAGTACAAGATGCTAAATTTGATTGCCGTCTCAAACCTTGCCCCATTGGGTGCAAGAACAAATCCTCTCGAAGATGGCCTGATTGTTATACACTATAGGTAAAAACCAAAGCATCGGCCTCCCATCCTTAATACTGGCTGAGATGATGAAGGGATGTGATGTAAAGAGGAATTCATTCCCCTTCGGCACGCTTATGACTGAGATATGCTTGGATTGGGGAATGAAGGTTAGGCCGGAGATGGGGGGTGTTCAAACCAATGGGAACTTTGAACAAGGCCTCATTCCAAAGGTGACAAGGCCATAGCAGAGGGCCAACGGCGAGACATGATGTGCCACCAGTGATGAGTGTGCAATATTGCATATTTAATGGCCTTATTACATGTATTTTAACTTAACTTTGCATTGAATTACTTATAGTTAGCCAAATTTATGAATAATGTTAAAATTTTGATGTTGCAAGTAATCATAGCGTAAATGATGGTTTTTAGAACCTTGCAACTAAGTGTGGATGAGTGGTGATGAGATGGACACATTACATGAGGATCAGGAGGGCTGGAAGGTGAAGAAATCAAGAAAAAGGAAATTTGGATGAAAACCTTTTGAAAGGTTTAGCCCACTGGAATTGGTACCAACACCTCTGTTTTCTCTATTTTTTATCATGATCCACTTAGAATTTGAAATTTTTCACAACATGAAAGTTGTAGATCTGTATGCCCTCTGTATTATGTCAAAAAATTGTAGCTCAATCAAATAGTTGAATCAAAAGTTATGACAATTTTATGAAAATTGGTCCTAAGTTGGCACCTTCTGGAAGGTTTAGCCTATTGGAAAAAACTTTTTGGAAGGTTTACTTCGACCTTCCGGAAGGTTTTTTCCAGAAACGCTAGAAAGCCTGCAACTCATGCTCCACTAGCTTGGGGGGTCCTACCTATGATTCTCTCACTTTTTACCTAGCATATTCTATGTACATACAAGCCTTCTACACCCTAAAGTCAGCCTTGGAAGATGGAGGATGTGAAAGTGGGAGAGAGAAGGATGGAGGCATAGTGGGTGTTGGCTAGGCTTGTTCTTGCCTGTCCAAAGCCAATCAACTCACCTCCCATTGATGGGAGGCCTGCACACAGGCTATGGGAGCCTCATAGACAAAATGCAAGAGCTCTACACCATATATTTAGTATTCACACAAGCTTTGAAGGAAGAGGCTACCTGAGCTTATGAGTATTTTGAGAGAGATAAGTTCCCAATTAAGAAGATGAAGTTCTAGGGAGAGAAATTTATATTTTTGCATTTTCTTCTCTATTTTAGTTGTAGTAAGCTTTAAATCACTTGTAATCTTTACTTCTTACACTTCAATCTCATTTATTTCAAGTATATTTCTAGTTTAGCTATGCATTCAAGATTCTACCATTGTTGTATGAATTTTTTCACTTCAAGCTTTCAATATGGGTTTTAAATGCACTTCTTCATAGTTTAACTTTTCTTCCATTAATTCAAGTTCCATGTTTCGTTTCTTCATCATGTCTCTTTACATTATACATGTCTTTCCTTTTATTATGAGTAATTAGATTTTTAGTTGGCTAATCCAAGGGAGAACTCCTCTTTGGTGTGCTAAATCAACTTTTTTTCATTCCTCCTCGTAGTGTACGATGATTTTGGTCTGACTAGGTTGAGTGTGGACATGGTTGAGAGTTCTTGGTACATCGTAGATTTGTCACTGGGTATGCTTGAATCATAACCTCCATTTTAGTCCCGCGCTTCATAGGAGTCAATCAAACATCTAGGCACCATTGGAGGAAGGTCTTGAGTTGATTTGATATTCCTAGTGGAATGATATCTTTGGATTAGCCAACACTTGTTTCCATTTCATTTTCATCAAGAGCACAATCACCAAAACTCAAACATCAAAGATTTTTACACCTTCCATTATTCATCAAAATCACCTTCAAAACAATTCACCTTCCTTCCCTAAGGAGCCAACCTTGAAATACAAATTCCAAGTAAAACACGACACTCCAAAGTCTCTCTGCGCTTGGGGAGCACTTTTGTTCACACACACACATTCATTCTCATACCAATTTTCCTATTGCTTACATCAAACTTGAGTGAGAATGACACTCACCCACACACATAAGCCATATACACATTAAGGGTTCATGTTCGAAAATTAGGAACACACAAGAAGAACTCAAGCAACCAGCCCAAGGCACCGATAAAGTTTAGGATGACTTGGATGCTGAGGAGTAGAGAGCCGCTAAGCAGTCCCATGTAGAGTCTCATGTAAAGACTAGCACCTAATGGATGCTACAAGATATTATGTTTTGCATCGAGGCCAAGGAAGATGATATTCTCTGACTGCAAGAGGAGATTCTCAATCTTTTACGAGGTGGAGTTGGAGGACCTTTAGGCTATGGAGAGGTGACAGAGTGAGAGTGATTTCTATACTTAGGGATTGATGTCTGGTTGTTGTTTTTAGATAATCTATGTCTTTGTGTTTTGAACTATGATATTTTGTGAAATGAGTAATTTAGTTTTATTATGTTTATCTTCGTAAATGCATATGTTAGATTTAGCATTATATTGTTATTTGTTATTGATTGATAGAACAAATGTAAATATTGAGATTGCTTGCTAAAAGTGACTAAGTACATGATTGGCTTGACACCTCACCTAACAATCCAGACTTAAAACCAAGTTTCCTTGAAAATGGTATTTTCTCTATGCTTAAATGTCAAATGTACATTGGTATTTGTTATTCTTAAGGTACAAAATGACCACGCTTGAAAATGGAATTGATATATAACTGACATTCTTTGAAAAACCTGACATAACCAGTGGAGATGACGAAGAATACCATGGTAAGTTTTTGAACCTTGTGTTGCTTTTGAAAGAAAATCAACATTTCCTCCATAAAGGTTTTTCACCTTCTATACTTGAATAATCTCATTATTATTGTTTTGATTGAAACAAATAGAATAGTCTATTGATATATCCCACAAAAGAATATGTTCTTGCGACAAATACATGTGCACATGCTTCAGAAAGGATTTTAGGCCATTGGTTAATTTTTTTTAGCTTTATCTATTTCTTTTGATACATAATCCCTTGTCATCCATGATTGAGCCTCAAAATGATAATTGTTTTCTGTACAACCATGACTTTGACCAAGCCAAAATAATTGTGAATCCCTACTTGGGTTATCTAATTGTACTGCACGTTTTCTAAAAATAGGAGCTTCCTGGGTATAAAAATGTAAAAAGAAGGCAACCAAAAGGGCAGAATGAAATGAGCAAAGAAAGAGAATACAAAAGAAGTCAGTCTAGCCAAAGAATTGTTATTTGAAAGAAAAAAAGGGAACGAAATGAAAAGAGAATAAAGAGAGGAGCACGAGTGATTTTTTCAAAGACGATAATGAGCTAATGTGCAGAACTATAACAAATTTGGATAACCCATTTTCAACTCTTCTTATCCATCATTTCATTAACCACTTACCTCTAGCCACATTACAACTTGGAAAAATCCCTAATTGATCTCAAACATGATGCATGTGTAGATCGTCAACCAAAAGTTTGGGGTATGTTAATATTATTACTTTATTTGTATCAATATTCTTTCATGAGATCATGCCAAACATGATTAGTCTGTTTCCTTAGATTTCACTCCCATAATAGTTGTGCATGTGAATTTACAATTAACCTTATTCTGATCACGGGTCCTTTGAGAGAAAAGTCACTGTAATCGAAGGAAATTTTTGTTGAGAGCATTCTAAGAGAGTTTTGTGAAATCAAACCTATCCATGGAGGGTTGTAAATAAGAGTGTTTGTTATATAACAATTCTTGTCTCTAGAATGATTATTCTTACTACATAGGGAATTTCAAATACCAATGTAACAAATGTTAATGTGTGCATAGAGTACATACCTATGAAAAAGAAGTGTTTGGAAGACAAGTCGAAATTTAGGGTTGGGTATCTCATCGACCATGGTACTAACTCACTCTGACAAGAAATCTCATATACACACATCTGTTCGACTGAAGTTTGTGGGTAGCTTCACTGAAAACTCTCATAAGACAACACTTGTCCGCTAGGGAAAACATAGGGGTTTAACGGCTTGTTGCATATGCTAAATGCAACTAGGTGACCTATGAAAATGGCATTGTAAATAATTTTTCATTCAATTGTGATTGAATTACTAGGGAATAGCTATATTTAGGTTGGGGGTGTGATGCATAGTTAAAATTAGCAAGTTACGATACTTGTATTAGACTAATTATGCTTTGATAGAGTTTCAATGATGACATTTCAGGGAAAAAGAATGTACAAGCACCTAAATTCAGTAATTATAAAACTCTCATGCAACACCTACATGTTCTTGAAGAAAATTGGAGAAGTTTGAAGCAAGACATGCAAGTTCGAACGCCAATTTGTAATAATTGATGGCCCCAGGACAGTGCTAGGGTGACTGCATGTGGCGTGTTACAGCTATTTCCTAAGAAGAAGAACAAAGAGCTACTTGAGTACAACGTTCGAACGCCAATTTGT
>JAHQCQ010007570.1:0-17282 GCA_023539305.1 Ilex asprella | reverse complement strand
TCTTAGCCTGCTCTTTTGAAATTGTTGAGCTCTCATACGCTTCTCTTCAAATATCTTCCAATTCATTCAATTCGAGCTTCCTATGCTCTCTGGCCATTCTCAAATTAAAGTTCAAAGTCTTTATTACCCATTAGGCCTTGTGTTCCATTTCGACTGGCAAATGGTAAGCCTTTTCATATACAAGCAAGTAGGGAGACATGCCCAAGAGAGTCTTGTAGGCAATGCGGTAAACCTATAGGGCATGAATCAGTCTAAATGACCAACCTTTCCTATTTGGGTTCACCATCTTCTCTAAGATATTTTTGATCTCCCTACTGGCCAACTTGTCTTGGTCATTAGCTTGTGGGTGGTATGTAGTGGATACCTTATGTGTGACACCATATTTATGCATCAACGATGCAAATGGTCTATTACAAAAATGCGACCCACAATTGCTTATTCTTCCACGAGGCATTTCAAACCTCAAAAAGATATTCTCTTTCAAGAATTTGACCACGACCCGATGGTCATTAGTCTTGGTTGGGATAGCCTGCACCCATTTGGACACGTAGTCTACTGCCAGTAAAATGTATAGATAGCCAAATGACATAGGTAAGGGATCCATGAAGTCGATGCCCCAACAATCAAATATCTTTATAATAAGTACAGGGGAGAGGGACATCATGTTCCTTTGGGTCACACTACCCAAACGTTGGCACCTATCTCATTCTTTACAAAGTGAAATACAGTCCTTTATCAGAGAGGACCAATAAAAACCTGAATGTAGAAATTTTGCTGAAGTCTTCTTTGCAGAGAAATGGCCACCACATGCCTCTGAATGGCGGAATGCAAGGAATTCCCGCTGTTTATTTTTTGGAACGCACCTCTTTATGACTTGGTCAGGGCAATACTTGAACAGGTACGCGTTGTTGAAGTAGAAGTACTTTACATCTGCCATAAATCTTCTACGATCCTCCGAGCTCCAATGCGAAGGTATTTTTCCTATTACAAGATAGTTATGTAAGTCAGAATACCATGGACAAATAGAATAAATTGAAAGTAAATCTTCATCAGATAAGAAATCAGGGATAAGAATGTGCTCATCGCCCTCTTGCACCACCAGTCAGGATCAATGATCTGTCACCACGTTCTCCACTCCCTTCTTATCTTTGATTGTCAGATTGAACTCTTGGAGTAGGAGGATCCACCTGATGAGTCCTGGTTTGAAATTCTGCTTCGACAACAAAATACTTTAAAGCAGAATGATCAGTATAGACTATTATCGGTGAACGAATGATGTAAGAACGAAATTTATCCAATGCAAATACTACTACTAACAATTCCTTTTCAATGGTGGTATAGTTTATTTGAGTTTCATTAAGGGTTTTGCTAGCATAGTATATAACATACGGTTTCTTATCCTCCCTTTAATCGAGCACTATACCTACCGCATAATCACTCGCGTCACACATAAGCTCAAAAGGTAAATCCTACTTAGGTGGTTGCATAATCGGATGTGTAGTAAGCATGCTTTTAAGTTTTGAAAATGATGCCTCACAATTATCCGACCATTCGAATAGGACATCCTTAGACAGTAAATTTGTCAAAGTCGGGCCAATACCCTAAAGTCTTTAATGAAACGATGATAAAAGCCAGCATAGCCTAGTAACGACCTGATATCCTTTATGACCTTTGGCGTAGGGAGGTTGGAAATGGCTTCAACCTCTGATTTGTCAACTTCAATCCTCTTCACCGAGACGATATGCCCAAGAATAATTCCTTGCATCACCATGAAGTGACACTTCTCCCAATTTAAGACTAAGCTCTTCTCTTCACATCTCTCAAGAGCTCTCTCCAAATTCTCCAAGCATTCACTGAAAGAATCCTCAAAGACCGAGAATTCATCCATAAACAACTCTACAATCTTCTCCACGATATCACTAAAGATTCCAATCATGCAACGTTGAAAGGTTCTAGGGGCATTACATAACCCGACAGGCATGCGACGATAGGCAAAAGTACCTTAGGGACAAGTGAAGGTGGTCTTCTCCTAATCTTCCAATGTAATCTTTATTTGATTGTAGCTGAAGTATCCATCTAAGAAACAATAGAATAGATTCTCCGCCACTCATTCCAACACTTGGTCAAGGAATGGCAATGGGAAGTGGTCTTTCCTTGTGTATAAGTTCAGTTTGCGGTAATCAATGCACACTCTTCATCTGATGATCACCCTTGTTGGAATAAACTCATTACCCTCATTTGTCACCATGGTGACTCCCGACTTCTTGGGTACTACTTGCATGGGGCTAACCCACTTACTATCAACAATTGAAAAAATGAAGCCCACATCAAGTAGTTTTAGCATCTCGTCCCTCACCACATCTTTTATAATTAGATTTAATCTTCTTAGTGGTTGCCAAAACGGCTTGGATTCCTCTTCAAGATAAATACGATGTGTGCAAATGAGGGGGCTTATCCCCTTGATGTCGAAAATTGTCCAACCAATCGCCCCTTTATGCCTCCTCAACACTCCCAAGAGATCTTCTTCTTGCTTTGCATCCAAGGTTAAACTAATCACCACAGGAAGAGTCTCTTCTTCCCCAAGATATGCATACTTCAAATGGGATGGTAGTGGCTTCAATTCCAATATGGGTCTTGATGCAAAAGCTTCTCAATTATAAGGGTCTACTTTTCTACCCCTTTCAAACTCTCTATCACCTCTTGCTCATCAATTTCCTCCTCAACTAATTTTAATATGCCCAATAACTCCAAGCGCTTCTCTACCAAGGTGTCAATCCTATTGACTTCTTGCACATCCTCATCATCCCTTGGTTGTTTGTTCAAATTGAACACATTAAAGTCCATATTCATGCTCCTAAAAGTAAGCTTCATGAGACCATTCTTGTAATTGATCACAACATTTGATGTGGCAAGAAAAGTTCTACTAAGTATAACAGGGATTTGGGAGTAAAGGCTAGCAACAGGGTGAGTCTCAAGCACAATGAAATCAACAGGAAAATAAAAGTTATCCACTGGAGCCAAAACATCCTCAACCACTCCATTTTGGTGTTTGAATGCTTCGATCCGTCAACTGAAGAGTGATTGAGGTTGGCTTTAACTCTTTAAGTTGGAGTTACTTTTACACCAAGTAAGGTAAAAGGTGGACACTAGCCCCCAAATCAAGCAATGCTTGCTCCACCCAGCAATTCCCTATTGTTTTGGCATTGAACTTTGGTGGGGTGTTAGTCCTCAAGATTGAGCTCACTTGCTCAGTGAAGAATGCTTTCTTGTGGACATTGAGTTTCCTCTTCACTGTGCACAAGTCCTTCAAGATTTTTGTACAAGATGGAATTTTCTTTATCGTGTCAAGGAATGGAATGTTGATTTTCACCTGGTTGAACATTTCAATTATATCAGAATAATTAGCCACCTTCATGGTAGGCTTCAAACGATTAGGAAAAGGAGTAGGAATGGGGGAAACAAGCACACTTTCATCAACCATATTTTCTTTCTCACCCACCTCATCACTCACCTCACCCCCCCTCGGTGTCACCCTTTGTCTCTTTTTCTATTGGCAATGTGGCCTTGCGTGAGACCTTTGGCATAATATTTTTATCAATTTGTTTGCCACTTCGAAGGGCGGTAATCATCATGAGTTTCCCACAACTCTCTCTTAAAGGCTCTAATGACTCAACGACGTGTTGACCTCTAGGGTTCACTTGGGGTTGAGTGGGAAATTCCCCTTCTCTTATTGTGATGTCCCCATGGAGTTTGTCAACTTATGTGAGTTTGGTCCTAATGTCAGTAAATGTTGTGCTATTTTGATTGCTAATGGCAATTTGGCTTTGAATAAAATTATACAACACCTCTTCCACATTCCTCTTGTGAAAATTTTTGTGGAGGTGGAATTTGGGGAGAATTTTATGTGGGTGGATTTGGTGAATACCCTTGCAAATTGGACCAGGGGTATTGGGAGCTAGACGCTTGCCCTTGACCTTGGTAATAACCTTGCTTAGGAGGCACGGGAGGTGAATATGCATTAGAACCATGAGGAGTGGAGTTTTCATTTCTCCAACTAAAATTTAGGTGATTGCTCCAACCCGAATTGTAAGTGTTTGAGTGCGGAGAGAATGATTGCCTCGTTTGGTTAAAGGTATGAACTTGCTCATGGTACACTTCCTTAAGCGCTAGAATGTTAGGGCATTCCGGTTTGGAATGATCCCCACTCTTATAAATTGAGTAAAATTCCTCGGTCTTTGAAATATTAGATACCTCGTGTCTCCTATTCACCTCAAGTCTCAACTTTCCCAGACAACTTGGCAATTTTGGAAAGCAAATCTTCTTGGTTTCTCAAATCATACATCTTTTCCCCTTGTGGTTGACTACTATCCGAAGATGTCCTAGGTACATCATTGGGATCTATAATATCCCAAGATTGTGAATTTTGGGCCAATATACTAAAGTTGTCTAGGGCATCTTTAGGGTCCTTGTTTAAGAACTTGTCATTACACATCATGTCGATGAATTGTCTATGGCCTGGAATGATTCCTTCATAGAAGAAACTTACCAATTGCCATGATTCGAAACCATGATGTGGTATGGATTGAAGCAATTCCATGTAGCGATTCCAACAGTGGCAGAATTGCTCATGGGGCTTTTTCAAAAAATTTTGAATTTCCTTTTTAAAAGTAGTGGTTCTACGGACCGGAAAAAAATTATTCAAAAACTCCGAAAGCATTTGAGCCCAAGAGATAATGGATTGAGGTCGCAATGCATTCAAACATGTTTTGGCTTTTTCCCTAAGAGAAAAGGGAAACAATTTCAAATGAGTTATGTCTTCCATAGCATAGTTAGCTTTGAAAGTTGCAATTATATCCTCGAATTCCTTAATGTGTAAATAAGGATTCTCCTTTTCAATTCCATGGAACGTAGGAAGTAGTTGCAACATTCCTAACTTAACTAGAAAAAGATGAGATTGGACCGATAAGAGAATGCATGAGGGAGTAGTGTTGCGTATGGGTTGGAGGAAATCTTGCATTGAACTCACTGGGGGATCAATGGGGATATTGTTCCCATCATTCCTAGGAGAGAAGTGCATTTTCGGGTTTGAAGCTCTAGGTTCTTGCAGTCCACCTCCCCTTGGGACATTCACATCAGCCCCCAACTCCTCAAAGTAGTCACCGGCATCCTCGGATAAGTCATGGTCAATATTCATATTAGGGTCCAAGGGTAGTCTAAAAAATCTATTATGGGCGTCCCATCCCCACATGCAAAACACTATCTACGAATAAAAATTTAAACAAACGAGAGTATATACGAGGAGCGACGTACCTCAGCCCATGATGAGAATTCACGAGACTTACCTCTGTCATCCGAAAATCACCTTCTTGATTCAACACTTTGCCTTCCCTGCAAGGATGCCAAAAATGCTTGATTTTATCTGTTATAGTATATCCTAATCTTCGCACATCACCCTCAATTTGTGTATATGGATTTTGAGTGTAGGGAAGTATCACTCTCCCTCAGAATGATGTGTGTGTGTGTAATGAACAAAAGTGCTCCCTAAGAACAAGGAGTCTTTTGAATGTCGTGTTTTACTTGGAATGGGTATTCCAAGGTCGTCTCCTCAGGGAAGGAGGTGAATCATGTTGAAGGTGATTTGAGTGAAAAAGAGAAAAGTGTAAAAATCTTTTTTTGTTTGAGTTTGGTTTGTGATTTGTTCTCTTGATGTAGTGAAATGGAAAAAGTGTTGGCTAATCCGAAGGGTTCATTCCAATGGGAATGCCAACTCAACTCAAGACCTTCCCCCTATGGTGTCTAGATGTTAGATTGAATCGTGGAAAGTGAGAGACTAGGATGGAGGTAAGGATCCAAGCATACCCCATGACAATGCCTAGGGTCTATCAAGAGCTCACGACCATGTCCACACTTAACCCAGTCAAACTGAATCAACGTACACTACGAGGAGGGAAGAAAATGAGTTAAAATAGCATACCTAAAAGGATGCCTCCCATAGATTAGTCAACTTAAAATCTTAGCTACACATTTTTAATGAAAAGGCATACATAATGTAAAGAGATATTGATAAGAAATGAAGCTTGAAACTAAGTTGTTGCAAGATAACACAAAACTACAGGAAAATGCATTTAATACCCATTTAAAGCTTGAAATGCAGAAAACTCAAATACATTAATGGTATAATTCAAGATGCTCAGCTAAACTTGAAATCTACTGGATATAAATGACATTAAAGACAATAAAGGAAGCTTAAAAGAGTCTTACAAGAGATTACAAGAGAAATAGATGGAAGAAATGTAAAAATCTAAGCTTTCTCTCTCTCTAATTGTCTTCTACTTTAGAGTTTCTCTCTCTATAATGAAATATGAACTAAACAACACTAATGAATGTTGCATTTGTGTCCATGGAGAGCTCCTTAGGCATGTAACAGGCTTCCCATCAAGAGATGGGCTGATTGGATTGGATCTTTCAGGCTATGACATGCCTAGCCTTCCTCTCTTGCCTCGCCTCTTCTCTCTCCTCCTTATAAATGCACAAGCCTTCAAAGTTGAATTAGAGGTGATCGGAGACCAGTAGATGTGTAAGGGATGCCAGGAGACAAGATGGAGAAGTGTATATGGGACCCTCAAATGGTAGAGCTTGAGTTGTAGACTATTTAGGCAATCTTGGCAAAACCTTCCGAAAGGTCGACACAAACCTTCTGGAAGGTTTGTGCAAGAACAGTTAAATGAAAAAATCAATAACCAAAACCTTCCTGATGGTTTTGGAAACCTTCGGGAAGATTTAATTTCAATAGAAAAAATCTTTTGGAAGGTTTTGGCAGTGAAAAGGCAATCCAAGGCAAAACCTTCCAAAAGGTTTTCATCCAAACTGCATTATTCTTGGTTTCATAACCCTCCAAACCTTCCTTTATGCTACCCCCTCATCTTCACTGACTTCAAACACTTCAATGGGGGCTTAGCTTAACCCATTTACATCATTTTACCTGCATTTACACAAAATTCCATCAAAAAGATGATTAATCGCTTTTCTTCCCAATTTCATGACAAATGCAAGTATAAAAGAGCATTTAACATACAATATATGTCACGTTTTTGTGTTAATCATACCAACAATTGGGTCTGAGTGAACTCAAACCCACTTGTATCACACTCCAGTTGGCATTCAGAGAATAAAATTCCCATCATTCTTGGTCGTCCCTTTCTAGCAACTTCAAATGCATTAATCAATTGCGGAAATGGAGTCATGAAATTAAATTTTGGGAATATAACTCTTGTGCTTAACATTTTCAATATTGCCAACCATCCAAAAGAGGACAAGAAAGTGAGAGAAGTAAATTCCATTGAGTCTTTGGTACATGAACATTTGAATGATACATTGTGCGAAAACTCCGTTGAATCTTGTTTGTTGGGACCTATCACATTTGAGTAAATAGATTATGATTAAAGTATACAGAGTTGCCACTATCATGTTGTTGGGACATAGACACCCAAATTTAAAGAACTCTCACCAAGTGGTAAAAAGTGACTCTCATCAAGTGTCAAGCCACCAAAGCCTAAATTAAAACCTCTTCCAACTGACCTAAAATATGCATTCTTAGGGGAGGACGAGTCATACCTAGTGGTCATTTCATCTAAGCTTATGGATTTGCAAGAATCTAAGTTGATTGAAGTCCTAAGACTTCATAAAAGCACCATTGTGTGGACCATTGCTGATTTGAAAGGTATAAGCCTGTTAATCTGTAATCATGTTATTTACCTTGAAAAGGATTCAAAACCTTCTCATCAAATGTAGCGACGGTTGAACCTCACATAAAGGAGGTTGTACGGACTAAGGTGCTCAAACTATTGGATACAGGAATAATCTTTCCCATCACTGATAGTAAAAAAGTTAGCCCAACCCAAGTTATAACTAAAAAATCTGGGGTCATAGTGGTTAAAGATGATGCCAATGAATTGGTACCAACTCGAGTTGTCATAGGATGGTAGATGTGTATAGACTAACAAAAACTTAATTTGGTAACTAGGAAAGACCAATTTCATCTTCCCTTTCATGATCAAGTCTTAGAAAGAATTACAGATCATGCATTCTACTATTTTCTAGATGGTTATTCTGGGTATAATCAAATTGAGATAGCACTTGATGACCAAAAGAAAACAACATTTACGTGCCCTTTTGGCACCTTTACATTCAAAAAGATGTCGATTGAGAGATTTTTGAAAGTGTTTATGGATGATTTCTCTTTATATAGTGATTCATTTGATTTGTGTTAGACAAACTTGGAAAAAAGTGTTGATAAGATGTAAGGAAACAAATCTGGTTCTTAATTGTGAGAAATGTCATTTCATGGTAACACATGGAATTGTCTTGGGTCACATTATGTTGTCTGAAGACATAAAAGTTGGCAAGGCAAATATAGATTGATTGGAAATTTGCCTACACCCAGTATTATTAAAGATGTCTGATCATTTCTAGGATATGCAGGGTTCTATAGGAGATTCATAAAAGACTTTAGTACCACATCTAAACCTATATGTCATCTCCTAAGTTAGGATATAACTTTTGTATGGAATGAAGCATGCCAGAAAGATTTTGATAAGCTTAAAGGTATGTTAATTTCTGCCCCAATAATGCAACCTCTTGATTGGACTCTACCATTTGAATTGATGTGTTATGCAAAGTGATTATGAAGTGGGAGTTGGGTTGGGACAAAGAAAATATAAGAAACCCTATGTGATTTACTATGCAAGCAAAACTTTGAAAGATGCTCAAATGAATTATTCCATAATTGAAAAAAAAAATTGCTTGATGTAGTTTTTGCTCTAGAAAAATTTCATTCTTACCTTCTTGGTTCCTCTGTTATTATGTTCACTGATCATGCAACATTAAAATTCTTGCGCAAAAAGTAACATGCCAAGGCATTACTCTTAAGATGGATACTCTTATTACAAGAGTTTGATCTGATCTTTAAGGACAAGAAAGGTGTTGAGAATGTGGTGGTAGATCATCTATCCAGACTGATATATGAATTTCATGACGATGGGTTGCCAATAAATGAAAATTTCCCTGATGAACAATTGTTCACAATCATGTAAACACCATGGAATGCTGATATTACTAACTTCCTTGCTACTGATGAGTTTCCTCCTACCTTTACAATGATGGATAAGAGGAAATATCTGAGGGAGGTTCGTAATTTCTTTTGGGAGGATCCATGCGTGTTTAAGTACTGTAAGGATCAAATCATAAGGCGTTGTATCCCCAATCATGAGAGCAGACATGTAATATTTTTTTTTTCATTCTGAAGCATGTGGTGGCCATTTTTCATCTAAAAAAATTGTTGTGAAAATCTTGAAGTGTGGATTTTATTGGCCCACACTTTTTAAGGATGTTCATGCCTTCTGTTTAACATGTGATAAATGGCAAAGGTTAAGACACATTTCTAAAAGAAACATGAAGCCCTTGAACAATATTCTAGTATTTGAAATTTTTATTGTTGGCGCATCAATTTTACGGAACCATTTTCCTCTTCCTTTGGCTACCTATATATTTTATTGGTTGTTGATTATCTATCCAAATGGATTGAAGCAATTTCATGCCGAAATAATGATCACCAAATAGTGATCAAATTTTTGAAAGAAAACATTTTGTCAAAGTTTAGAATTCCTAAACCCATTATAAGTGATGGGGGTGCTCATTTTTGTAATATTCCTTTTTGAAATTTGATGAAAAAGTACTTGATTTCTCATAAAATTGCTACCCTTTATCATCCACAGACTAGTGGACAGACTGAATTAGCTAATCAAGAGATTAAACTGATTTTAGAAAGAAGATAAAGTCGGACTGCAAAGATTGGTTGTTAAGACTAATTGATGCACTCTGGGCATATAACACTACTTTTAAAATAATTTTGGGCATGTGTCCTTATCGTTTAGTTTATGGAAAGCCTTGTCACCTACCTTTCGAATTGGAGTACAGAGTATACTAGGCCATTAAAACCATCAACTTTGACCTAGAAAAGGCTAAAATTTCAAGAAAACTTCAGATCAATGAGTTGAAAGAGTTGAGGAATGAGGCATATGACAATGCTAAAATTACAAAGGATTGGATGAAAGCTTTTCGTGACAAAAAATAGTGAGAAAATCTTTTGCCCCTTTATAGAAAGTCCTCTTATTCAATTCATGGCTCCACCTGTTTCCTGGTTAGTTGAGGTCAAGGTGGATTGAGTCTTACATTGTCAAACAAGTGTTTGGACATGGAGCAATGAAAATGGAGAATCTGTCAAACGGTAATATTTTTACTGTTAATGGTCAACGTTTGAAACCATTTTCGAAGACTTTGTTAAAGATGCGGAAACCATTTTTTTAATGAATCCAAAATATTTCATTAAAATTCGCATCTGTTGACACAAAAAAGGGTCGGGTCAGGAAAAATTCAACCCAACCTGACCCGAACGGACGCCTTTATAAGGCCTCTAAAACCCTAAGTCCCTTTTTCCCCATTCGCCACCATTCTTCTTCTTCTTCGCTTTTCTCTTCAAATGATCCACTCTCTGCAACTCCAAGGCCACACACTCCACAAACACAATCTTTTGTTACATACTTCGCATTTTAATTCTATATTTGCTCATGGGTTTCATTCTTATGTTTGCATTTACGCACAAGGATTTTCATCCAAAATGAAACCCTAATTTTTGTAAAGATGATTAAATTGTGTATTTTTTTTGTAGGTGTCGGCAGATAAACAAATCTCTACTTTCAACCCTTACTACACTTTGTGTATACTGGTAAATCCAAAACATTGAGGGCAATGTTAAGTTTAGGTTGGGGGTTGAGAACTAGAATTCATAATTTGTGCTTTTAAAAACAAATTGATCGTATTGTGTATTTTGTCTTATATTTAATATTTATACAATCTGATGATCATGTCCTTAAGGCAGCTTCAATCCTCTTTGTGACTAGCAGACATTAAAGAACTAGATAGGGTGTCTTAAACTTAGCAAGCATGGATAGTAAGATTTTTTTGTTTAGTTTAGGCATTTTACGCACTTTTCCATCTGATGTGCATTCTGTGATAATGAGAAAAACAAGATTGGTAAGAAAAACTGAAATCCAAGAAGAGCAAGCAAAACCACTGTGTGGTAGAAGCACTTTTGCTAAACGTCATCGTGCCTAAAGGCTAGGTGCATGCAAATAATATGGTAGGATTTTTCACTTGAAAGAATATAATCAGTGTTCTAAACCAATTTCTGGTCACGCACTCGATCAATTAGACTAGAGAGTGAATGGACATGGTAAGGATTATCCTAAGATGCCATGTTATTCTGGTCCTATACATACACGTTTTATAGGACAAGAAATTAGAAGAGTCACTGATTGTTCGAATGACATGGAGCTAGGGCAAGACTCGGATTAGAATGCTTTTTGACAAAGTTATGGAAAACTATATTTTTTATTAAGGTTAATGGTCTGAACTTTTTTATAAAAAAGTGTAAATATCTTTTTTATTAAATATACAAACTCTTTTTGAAATAAAGATCTGGGCCGAGTAAGGAATGTCCTAAAATATTAACGAAGTTGTAGCATAGGTAAGGATTTATACTGAGATGCCATGATTTTTCAAAGTTCAAATTGTGCATATAGTCTTCTTTTAATATGTGTATAAATTCAGATTTTGATTTGGCGTTTAAATGTCAGTTCACGTTCGAACGTCAGGAGCTCATAGCACTTTGGCCTCTATAAAATATTGAAAGTACTGAGAACATCCTACGTTCGAAAGCCTAATGAACGTTTGAACTAGGACCCCCCGTTCAAATGCCATCCTCACGTCCAAATGAGAGGAGTTAACAGTACTTTGATCTTTGCAAGACATCAAAAGTACTGGGAGCAACCGTCGTTCGAACGACAACTTAACGTTTGAACCTTCTTTTAAAATTCCTTCTATCCTCATTCGAACGTCAGTAACATTCGAACGTTGGCTATTTGGTTATAAATACCTGGCTAATCTTCCCTACTTCAAAACCACCCAAAACCTTTCAAGTTATTCAAACCCTAAGGTGACCCTTCACTACCCAAACCTCTGAACCTAATATTTTCTCATTTTTTACCCAAAATCCACCATCCAAAACCCTTTTCCACCTTATTCTCACATTTTAGCAAAGAAATCCCAAGTTTTTCTTGCCCCCAAACCCAAAAACCCAAAAAATGCCTTCTAGAATGAAATTGCTCGCTAGGTGAAAGGAAGCAAACAAAGAGCCCAACATTGTAGAAGAGGTGATCGACAAAAGGGAGGGAAGTCCACCTTTGGTTCGAAAGTACAATAGAACTCGCTTCCCTAGTGCTCTAAAAGCCGATAGGTAAGAAAATTTCTTTCAAAACCAAGGCAATTTTTATGAGCGTACAATTGAATTGTTGGATTTTGCGGAGTTGGGAATTTATTCAAATGTGGAGGCGAGAGGTTGGACTATGTATTTGAGAAATGGTGGTGACGCGGTGAAGGAATTGGTGAGGGAGTTTTACTCAAATGCTGAGATTGTGAACAGGGCTATCAAAACATATGTGATGAGGGCCACATCAATGTGGATGAGGATTATATTGTGGAGATGAGGGTCATACCACTAATACCAAGGCCGAGCCACCCCCCAAGGAGGAATGTGGAGATGGATGTGACTGGAGTAGAGTTGATGGGATTGTCAACATTTACATGAGGAAGAAGGCGATTCTTTGGGCAAGAGGAATTGACGAACAAGTACAAGATGCTAAATTTGATTGCCGTCTCAAACCTTGCCCCATTGGGTGCAAGAACAAATCCTCTCGGAGATGGCCTGATTGTTATACACTATAGGTAAAAACCAAAGCATCGACCTCCCATCCTTAATACTGGCTGAGATGATGAAGGGATGTGATGTAAAGAGGAATTCATTCCCCTTCGGCACGCTTGTGACTGAGATATGCTTGGATTGGGGAATGAAGGTTAGGCCGGAGATGGGGGGTGTTCAAACCAATGGGAACTTTGAACAAGGCCTCATTCCAAAGGTGACAAGGCCATAGCAGAGGGCCAACGGCGAGACATGATGTGCCACCAGTGATGAGTGTGCAATATTGCATATTTAATGGCCTTATTACATGTATTTTAACTTAACTTTGCATTGAATTACTTATAGTTAGCCAAATTTATGAATAATGTTAAAATTTTGATGTTGCAAGTAATCATAGCGTAAATGATGGTTTTTAGAACCTTGCAACTAAGTGTGGATGAGTGGTGATGAGATGGACACATTACATGAGGATCAGGAGGGCTGGAAGGTGAAGAAATCAAGAAAAAGGAAATTTGGATGAAAACCTTTTGAAAGGTTTAGCCCACTGGAATTGGTACCAATACCTCTGTTTTCTCTATTTTTTATCATGATCCACTTAGAATTTGAAATTTTTCACAACATGAAAGTTGTAGATCTGTATGCCCTCTGTATTGTGTCAAAAAATTGTAGCTCAATCAAATAGTTGAATCAAAAGTTATGACAATTTTATGAAAATTGGTCCTAAGTTGGCACCTTCTGGAAGGTTTAGCCTATTGGAAAAAACTTTTTGGAAGGTTTACTTCGACCTTCCGGAAGGTTTTTTCCAGAAACGCTAGAAAGCCTGCAACTCATGCTCCACTAGCTTGGGGGGTCCTACCTATGATTCTCTCACTTTTTACCTAGCATATTCTATGTACATACATGCCTTCTACACCCTAAAGTCAGCCTTGGAAGATGGAGGATGTGAAAGGGGGAGAGAGAAGGATGGAGGCATAGTGGGTGTTGGCTAGGCTTGTTCTTGCCTGTCCAAAGCCAATCAATTCACCTCCCATTGATGGGAGGCCTGCACACAGGCTATGGGAGCCTCATAGACAAAATGCAAGAGCTCTACACCATATATTTAGTATTCACACAAGCTTTGAAGGAAGAGGCTACCTGAGCTTATGAGTATTTTGAGAGAGATAAGTTCCCAATTAAGAAGATGAAGTTCTAGGGAGAGAAATTTATATTTTTGCATTTTCTTCTCTATTTCAGTTGTAGTAAGCTTTAAATCACTTGTAATCTTTACTTCTTACACTTCAATCTCATTTATTTCAAGTATATTTCTAGTTTAGCTATGCATTCAAGATTCTACCATTGTTGTATGAATTTTTTCACTTCAAGCTTTCAATATGGGTTTTAAATGCACTTCTTCATAGTTTAACTTTTCTTCCATTAATTCAAGTTCCATTTTTCGTTTCTTCATCATGTCTCTTTACATTATACATGTCTTTCCTTTTATTATGAGTAATTAGATTTTTAGTTGGCTAATCCAAGGGAGAACTCCTCTTTGGTGTGCTAAATCAACTTTTTTTCATTCCTCCTCGTAGTGTACGATGATTTTGGTCTGACTAGGTTGAGTGTGGACATGGTTGAGAGTTCTTGGTACATCGTAGATTTGTCACTGGGTATGCTTGAATCATAACCTCCATTTTAGTCCCGCGCTTCATACGAGTCAATCAAACATCTAGGCACCATTGGAGGAAGGTCTTGAGTTGATTTGATATTCCTAGTGGAATGATATCTTTGGATTAGCCAACACTTGTTTCCATTTCATTTTCATCAAGAGCACAATCACCAAAACTCAAACATCAAAGATTTTTACACCTTTCATTATTCATCAAAATCACCTTCAAAACAATTCACCTTCCTTCCCTAAGGAGCCAACCTTGAAATACAAATTCCAAGTAAAACACGACACTCCAAAGTCTCTCTGCGCTTGGGGAGCACTTTTGTTCACACACACACATTCATTCTCATACCAATTTTCCTATTGCTTACATCAAACTTGAGTGAGAATGACACTCACCCACACACATAAGCCATATACACATTAAGGGTTCATGTTCGAAAATTAGGAACACACAAGAAGAACTCAAGCAACCAGCCCAAGGCACCGATGAAGTTTAGGATGACTTGGATGCTGAGGAGTAGAGAGCCGCTAAGCAGTCCCATGTAGAGTCTCATGTAAAGACTAGCACCTAATGGATGCTACAAGATATTATGTTTTGCATCGAGGCCAAGGAAGATGATATTCTCTGACTGCAAGAGGAGATTCTCAATCTTTTGCGAGGTGGAGTTGGAGGACCTTTAGGCTATGGAGAGGTGACAGAGTGAGAGTGATTTCTATACTTAGGGATTGATGTCTGGTTGTTGTTTTTAGATAATCTATGTCTTTGTGTTTTGAACTATGATATTTTGTGAAATGAGTAATTTAGTTTTATTATGTTTATCTTCGTAAATGCATATGTTAGATTTAGCATTATATTGTTATTTGTTATTGATTGATAGAACAAATGTAAATATTGAGATTGCTTGCTAAAAGTGACTAAGTACATGATTGGCTTGACACCTCACCTAACAATCCAGACTTAAAACCAAGTTTCCTTGAAAATGGTATTTTCTCTATGCTTAAATGTCAAATGTACATTGGTATTTGTTATTCTTAAGGTACAAAATGACCACGCTTGAAAATGGAATTGATATATAACTGACATTCTTTGAAAAACCTGACATAACCAGTGGAGATGACGAAGAATACCATGGTAAGTTTTTGAACCTTGTGTTGCTTTTGAAAGAAAATCAACATTTCCTCCATAAAGGTTTTTCACCTTCTATACTTGAATAATCTCATTATTATTGTTTTGATTGAAACAAATAGAATAGTCTATTGATATATCCCACAAAAGAATATGTTCTTACGACAAATACATGTGCACATGCTTCAGAAAGGATTTTAGGCCATTGGTTAATTTTTTTTAGCTTTATCTATTTCTTTTGATACATAATCCCTTGTCATCCATGATTGAGCCTCAAAATGATAATTGTTTTCTGTACAACCATGACTTTGACCAAGCCAAAATAATTGTGAATCCCTACTTGGGTTATCTAATTGTACTGCACGTTTTCTAAAAATAGGAGCTTCCTGGGTATAAAAATGTAAAAAGAAGGCAACCAAAAGGGCAGAATGAAATGAGCAAAGAAAGAGAATACAAAAGAAGTCAGTCTAGCCAAAGAATTGTTATTTGAAAGAAAAAAAGGGAACGAAATGAAAAGAGAATAAAGAGAGGAGCACGAGTGATTTTTTCAAAGACGATAATGAGCTAATGTGCAGAACTATAACAAATTTGGATAACCCATTTTCAACTCTTCTTATCCATCATTTCATTAACCACTTACCTCTAGCCACATTACAACTTGGAAAAATCCCTAATTGATCTCAAACATGATGCATGTGTAGATCGTCAACCAAAAGTTTGGGGTATGTTAATATTATTACTTTATTTGTATCAATATTCTTTCATGAGATCATGCCAAACATGATTAGTCTGTTTCCTTAGATTTCACTCCCATAATAGTTGTGCATGTGAATTTACAATTAACCTTATTCTGATCACGGGTCCTTTGAGAGAAAAGTCACTGTAATCGAAGGAAATTTTTGTTGAGAGCATTCTAAGAGAGTTTTGTGAAATCAAACCTATCCATGGAGGGTTGTAAATAAGAGTGTTTGTTATATAACAATTCTTGTCTCTAGAATGATTATTCTTACTACATAGGGAATTTCAAATACCAATGTAACAAATGTTAATGTGTGCATAGAGTACATACCTATGAAAAAGAAGTGTTTGGAAGACAAGTCGAAATTTAGGGTTGGGTATCTCATCGACCATGGTACTAACTCACTCTGACAAGAAATCTCATATACACACATCTGTTCGACTGAAGTTTGTGGGTAGCTTCACTGAAAACTCTCATAAGACAACACTTGTCCGCTAGGGAAAACATAGGGGTTTAACGGCTTGTTGCATATGCTAAATGCAACTAGGTGACCTATGAAAATGGCATTGTAAATAATTTTTCATTCAATTGTGATTGAATTACTAGGGAATAGCTATATTTAGGTTGGGGGTGTGATGCATAGTTAAAATTAGCAAGTTACGATACTTGTATAAGACTAATTATGCTTTGATAGAGTTTCAATGATGACATTTCAGGGAAAAAGATTGTACAAGCACCTAAATTCAGTAATTATAAAACTCTCATGCAACACCTACATGTTCTGGAAGAAAATTGGAGAAGTTTGAAGCAAGACATGCACGTTCGAACGCCAATTTGTAATAATTGATGGCCCCAGGACAGTGCTAGGGTGACTGCATGTGGCGTGTTACAGCTATTTCCTAAGAAGAAGAACAAAGAGCTACTTGAGTACAACGTTCGAACGCCAATTTGT
>JAHQCQ010007569.1:0-17283 GCA_023539305.1 Ilex asprella | reverse complement strand
TTGAGGAGGAGTTAGGAGCCGAGGAGGCCGTCCAGTGGGAGACTCCGGTTGATGGGAGTGTGGATCCCGAGGTGGAAGCATAGAGCGACCCCCCTTTTCTTTTGTACTAGACTAGGATGTTCTTTTGAAAATTGTGAAGTCTAGTTATTTTGTATTCCGCTGCAAGCCTACTTTAATATTCTTTTGGAGATGTAAATGTCATAGCTTGGCCTATTCTTTTGGGATAAAAATGTAAATTCGATGCATAGATTTTTATGGTAAGTAAAGCGACCCGGTGTGGTCATTATAGTAGAACTGCACAGGTTGAGTTTTGTGGTAGAGCTCCTAATACAAGGGGGACTCTGCCCGAATTTTATTCCAATATAAATTGTTGACATACTGTTGATGGATTACTTAGTGCTCTCATACGTAAATGGTTATTAGAATGTAATGCCGCCGAGGGTGTATTTTGGGGCGTTACAGAACAACACTACATGGAAAACTACTCTACCTCCAAGGTTGAAGGATGTTGCAAGGTGATACTAAACATGACATCCAACAAGGATCTCACCTTGAATGAAGTGTTTCATGTCCCCGACATTTGCAATAATTTATGTCTGGCTCTTTGCTTAGCAAGAATGGTTTTAAGTTAGTCTTACTATCTGATAAGTTTGTGCTTACAAAGTGAAAAATATTTGTAGGAAATGGATACTTGAATGATGGATTTTTTAAGCTAAATGTAACGACTTTTGTACCAAAGTCTATTTTTAATAAGAATGAGAATAATTCTTTTTACTTGCTTGAATCTTCAAATATGTGGCTTGCTAGGCTAGGGCATGTTAATTATGATACAATTAGAAGAATAATCAAATTGAATGATTTTCATAAATTTACTATTGATACAAATAATAAATGTGAGACTTGTGTGAAATCAAAGTCAGCAAGAACATCTTTCAAATCAATTGAAATAAGTGTCTAACCTCTAGAATTAATTCACAGTGATTTCTGTGACTTAAAATTTGTGCTAAATAGAAGTGGTAAAAAGTATTTTATTACATTTATTGACGTTTGCACCGATCCTATTATGTTTACTAAATTAGAAGTAGTGATAAGACAATTAATATATTCAAGTATTATAAATATGAAGTTGAAAATTAACTTAGCAGAAAATTAAGGTATTGAGATGTGATAGGGGAAGTGAATATGAATCTCATTTTTTGTAGTTTTGTTCAACACATGGAATCATTGACCATACTACTGCACAATATTCACCACAATAAAATGGCGTAGCTGAATGCAAAAATTGAATATTGAAAAAATAAGATGAATGTTGTGTTTTCAAGTTCGAGTGTAACACAAAACTTATGGGAGGAAACCTAGTATCTACTAATTATATTTTTAACAATGTGCCTCATAAGAAAACAAATGAGACCACGTAAGTATGGAAAGGTCAAAAACCTTTCTATAAATACTTAAAAGTGTAGAAAAAGTGGCAGTTCCTAAGCCTAAAAGGGTTAAGATGTCAGCTAAAACCATTGATTGTGTATTCATTAGTTATGCCCATAACTATAGTGCATATCAATTTGTGGTCATAAATCTGAGATTTTTTATGTGCATATTAATACAATTATTGAATCAACGAATGCTCCATTCTTCAACAATAATTTTCCATTTAATTTTAATATGTCACATAAATCAAGCTTATTAAAGGGACCAATTGTGGCTATGATTAGTAATGATTAGGTCAATATAGACAAGGAGTTCATAAAAGATAAACCTAGATGTAGCAAAATGACAAAGACTTCAACTTCGTTTGGTCTTGATTTTCTAACTTATCTATTAAAGAATGATCCTTAAAGTTTCAATGAAGCTATGTTCTCCCCTAAAGCTCCTTATTAGAAAGAAGAGGTTAAGTCTGAAATCTAATCCATTTTAGAAATCATACATGAGAATTGATGGATCTTCTATCAGGTAATAAATAAACCTTTAGTCTTTAAATGGATTTTTTTTAAAAATGCAAGCCATTGGATCCTTTGACAAGTACAAAGCTAGGCTTATATCCAAAGGATATAAACAAAGGGCAAGATTGTATTATTTCAACAATTATTCACCAATTACTAGAATATCATCCATATGGATGTTGATTGCTATAGCTGCTTTGAATATTCTTGAGATTCATCAAATAGATGTAAAAAAATCATTCTTAAATGATGAATTAGATACAAAAATATACATGGGAGAACCTGAAGGGTTCATTACTAATGGATAAAAAAGTAATATCTGAATTAGAATGGAATCTGAATTCATTGCCTTAGATAAAGCTAGAGAAGAAGTAGAGTGACTTCATAACTTCTTAGAGGATACTCCAAATTGCCCAAAGTCTATGTCAACAATATGTATACATTGTGATAACCAATCTACAATTGAAAGGGCACAAAATTGTATGTATAACGGTAAGTCCCGACACATACTTCTTAGACATAATACCGTTAGCTACTTATCCTGATGCAGTAACCTTTCAACTACATTTGAAATAACATTGGTATTATCATACAATGAATTTTTATTTTTGTGGTGGATTGTTGGAAAGATTGGTTTTAAATGAATAATTTTGTAAAACCCGGGAAAATTTTGAACTTTTTTCGAATAAGGGCAAAATGATAATTTTTTACTACAATGCGTGTTTAAAATACTCATGTTCTAGACCACGGATGAGGAAACGGCATTCACCGTTGGACTCGTATCGCAAAATCTACTCACCCTGTCAAATTTCGTCAAATTCTGAGATATACGAATTTTGCACGTCGTTCGAGATAGCTAAAAAATTTGAAACTCTTTACAATTGAATAAAAGTTTAGATAAAATTAATTTGAACTTAAATCAGGATCAAATAAATTATTTTGGGGCAAAAAACGGACCCGAATAAGTGAAAGACACGTGGCGCGACGTGAGCCAAGCATTTAAAAATATTAATAGAGTCTTAAATGGGATATTTCAGTAGAAATATCCCATTGTTCAGCCCCTATTTGGCCAGCCATAGAGAGAGAAGAGAGAAAATAGAGAAAACTTGAACTTCAAGCTTTCCTCTGCCGATTGTCGAAGTTCCGTCGCTCGGAATCGCTTAGACCAAGAATTAAAGTCGCTCTCCTTGACGAGGGCTACGTCTAAGTACTAAGAACAAGGAATTTCACCAAAGATCCAAAGAGGTGATTTTGAGGGATTTCAAGGTTTTGGGTTGTATTGGTGTTATAGAAGTCTTCTACACTTCTATTGAGGTAGGGTTCTTCCTACCTTGGTTTATTCTTTCCTTAGATGTTGGTAGACTAAGGGTTTAATATTGAACTTAGCCCTAGACTTGTCTATGATTATGGAAAGAGAAAATTGGGTATAAAATAAATGAATTCTATCCAATTCTTGCTTGAAATTAGTACAAGTTACTTGTGTTCATTCTTGTATGACCATATTTGATGTTGTGTGGACAAATTATGTGATAACATGACTGGTGTATAAAAGGTGTTTGATGAAATGCCTCGCATGGAGTGAAATTGTTATTTTGATGTAATTGAATAACATGCTTGATTTGAGTTATGTAATAACTTGTGGAAATGATATGTTTATTGATATATTGAGCATAATGGTGATTTATGGAATTTATATGTACATGATATATATTTTCATGGAATACGATGATATGAATTGATATTGCTTACATGTTGATATATATTTTGCATTCCTTACATGTTGAGCATGATGTTGGCATCACATTCATGGGCATAAGTCATGAGTGTGGGTGTGAGTGTGTATGGTTAATCGAATGCTACTCTTGGTATTTGATAAATGGACTCGGAAGAAGGGATTGAAACCCCCGTGGAGTCGCATAATTGCATGAAAGTTGGGTCGGGGTAGCATGAAGGGACTAGAAGATCCCTCGAGTGAGCGACCCGGTGATTGGATAAGCACTCTGTTGGTATAAGAGCCCATAAAGTGTGTCGGTGTACCATTGGTGTAAGTCCATGAATTCCACGTTAGCTGGCTACCGTTGGTGTAAGTCCATAAACATCCACCCCAAGAAAGACCCTAGAGTTGTAAAGGTCATTCAATGTGTAACATGGATGACGAAATCATAGACGTTGGCGTTGCATGTGTTGAGAAGCCGAGAAAGGCTCGTATTGAGTGCATGAATGAGTCTCACCTCATTGCATGGCATATCATAAGGAATTCCATCATTTGATTGCATATACTTGATTGAAATTATTGAGAATTGTTGAATGTTGCATGTGCGCATTTCATGTGAGTCTAGGTGGGCAGTAGCCTCTGTAAGAATTATTCTACTGAGCTTTGCTCACCCTACACTAAAAACATTTCAGGTATGGGAGTGGCACTGGTGGATGGCTCTCATGTAGAGCGCCAAGGGTGAAGGGACCGACTTGTGGTCTTATTTTGAGATTTTGTAAAGTCCTTGCAGACTCTTAGTTTCGAGCATGTATAGCTATGCAAAGAAATGTAATAGAACTTGTATAAGTTATGTTGAATGTACAAATTATAAGTTGTATAAGACTGGGTTAGTTTTGGAATAGTTTGGATGAGATTGGAAATGAAAAATAGGCAAAGTGGACAAAAGTGAGCAGACCCTACCGGTAGAGTGCAGTCTAGTGGGTAAACCCTACCGGTATGCACTACTGATAGGCTACCCTACCGGTAGGCTTTCCAAAATTTTCAAATTTTAAAACTATTGTGCCTAGTCTTCTGGCTATGTGATCCTTCCCTCCAATGATGTAAATGGACCATAATGGGGTATAAATCCTGGTATATTAGACCTTGTTTGGGTCCAATGGATAATTGAACACGGGGTATGGTTGTGGGCTATAATCCTGGTTAAAGGGATACTATCACGTGGTGTCGGGGCATACGATATTCAAGGGTATTTCCACTGAATTTTGATATTTATTTGTTTAAAACTATTAAGTGTTGAATGAGAAATTTTCAAAAGTATTTTTGTAATTTTGGGAGAAATGGGAAAGGTGTGAAATAACAATGTCATGAAAAACTACTTGTTCAAAATTAGTAACTTTTACTAAAAGACACCAATCCAAATATTTAAAGGTGTGAAATAAAGATGTCATGAAAAAGTACTTGTTCAAAATTAGTAACTTTTAGTTAAAGATGCCAATCCAAATAGTTATATCTTTTTATAAAGCTAACGTTAACACCTTCTCATTAAAAGACACCATGACAAATAGTCACAACTTTTCATAAAATAACCATTGATATCTCTTGGACTAAAAGACAATATTTCAAATGGTTGTGTCTTTCATAAAATCACCATAGATACCCTTTGGACTAAAAGACACCATCACAAATGGTTGCACCCTTTATGAAAAGCCACTAGTGAGTCTAGAAGTGCCTAAGTGAATTCAAGTGTGTTAGTTGATTTTATTATTTGATGTAACATGATGAGCCCAGATCTAATAGGACAAGACCCAGTAAGTCAAGACAACCCAGGTCCACTACAAAGGCGGCCCAAGCCCGCTTTGCTAATCCGACCCAGTTCAAGATCTGAGAAGCCCGGGAAGATAAGAGAACATGGGAGAGAGATTATCGGGATACACACTCGCGAAGATCCTACATTAATGGTACTTATATTTTGTAACTATCCTCATCGAAGAAGTAGTGCCCTCTCACTCACATCACCACCTCACCCACTGCCTCTCCATACCAATAAATTGTAAGTCATCTCCACATGAGAGGACACACATTGGTATCTCACCAAAACCTCTCTACACACATAACTACTCTCTTCTAACCATTGCACCTCTCTCGGAGCTTTCTCACTGTTACTGTACTCATCAATAAAGAGCCACTGGCCACCATAATCGTTTTCGAGAGTAGAGTAGGTCACTTGGACTGAACTACTATATATTTAGGTGTTGACTCAATATTTAAGTTACTACCATTGATTGCTTTATTTATCATTCATTAATTATACCTTATCACACACTCGACTATTGATCTTGCACGAAACATTTTTGTGCCTCCTTAATTTGGCACCGTCGTTTGGAAGCGACTGAGTTTTTTACTACCCTGCAACTCTCCTTTAATCCATGGCAATCACTACTAGGTCAATGAGTCAACAACCGATATACAACAACCCGACCCCCCAAGAAGAGGTAATGCCTCTCCTCGGACCCTCAAAACCATCTACTGTAATGACTTCCATCGTTGGGGCACAGCTCTCACACACCATGCAGCTGTTGGTAAACCAGAACTAGCAAATCATTTAATTAATGCTCGCCCAAGGAAAAGTCGCCCCTCAACCCGTAGGAGGAGCAGCATTTCCTCAAATGGGAGAGGCGCAACAACCTAACCACTCTGGACGCCTAGTAGCCCCACTATAGGGCCCCTTGCCAGAATGCCCCCGGACAATGCAAGGGTGCCCCTCATCCAGTAGTCCATCCTCAACGACAGGAAGCTCACATATTCCTCCTCCTCGCGTACCTGCACTAGAAGACAAAAGAGAAAGCCAGTACACTGATCATGGAAGCCAATATAACCACCAAACAAAGGTTGTCCCCAACCAATGGGACGAGAAGATTAGAGAAAGGTAAAATCAACTTGGTGATGCCCTCAACACCATCAAGGCACAGGCACCTGAAATGGTGGACTACCTAGAAAGGCGCATTGATACCCCATTCATTGTAGATATTGTCAATTACCCCTTATTCTTAAAGTTCAAGATGTCTGCCATCGAGATCATCGAGGATACCAAAAGACCCCCTAGATCACCTTGACACATACAAATCTCCTATGCAACTCCACAACGTTCATAATGAGATCATGTGTAGAGCCTTCCCCACTACCTTGAAGGGGTCTGGTCATCAATTTTTTACAAAGCTCAAACCCTCCTCTATTCACTCCTTTGCGAAGCTAAGCAAATCTTTTGTCTCCCACTTCATTGGGGGACGCCGACATCAGAAGCTTATTACCCACCTGCACACCATCAAGTAGGACCTGGATGAAATCCTTAGGAGCTACCTCACTCATTTCTATGAAAAGGCTATCCAGATCGAGGAGCCAGACGATAAGGTAGCCCTGGCCTCCTTTTTTGTTGGTCTGCGCTCCTCCAGATTTATGTTCTCCGTCTTCAAGAAGTCGTCCTCCAAGATACCCGAGCTGCTGTTGAGAGCACTAAAGTACATAAATGTGGAGGATGTCACCAAAGCCCACTGAGGTGAGTCCCCCCGAGAATGGGAAAAAAGGAAGGACAACCACAAAGACAAGCGGGAGGTAGAGAATAATAGAAAGAAAATTGAGAGAGTATCTATCAAGGATCGTCTAGGTCCAATAGTCTCGATAGAACGACAGCCTTTCACACCACTCAACGCCTCAGTGGAGCTCATCCTATTCTAAATACAAGATGACCCCACGCTTCTCTGGCCCAGAAAAAGGAAGTTTGACCAAAAACGCCAAAATTTCAACAAGTATTGTCGCTTCCACCACGACCATGGTCACGACATTAACGACTGCTTTGAGTTAAAGAGGCAGATCAAGGAGCTTATTCAGCGTGGCCAGCTGAGGCAGTAAGTTGTTGGCAGAGTATTGGCTCCATCACACGAGAATCGAGTGCACCAGTAGCCCATCAAAGAGATTTAGACCATCGCTAAAGGATTAGGAAGAGGGGATGACTCCAACTCCGTCAGAAAAGCACAAGCCCAGAAAACCAGAAAGGGAAACTCACATGACTCTTACCCAAAAAAGACACCCCGACATGGGGAGGAAGTGGACATCATCTTCTCAAACAGGGACCTTGAGGGGATCTAAGTCCATCATGATGATCCCCTAGTCCTGACCCTGATGGTGGCCAACTACTAGGTTAATAGGATCCTGGTCGACAACGGCAACTTAGCCAAAATTCTATTTGTGACAGCCTATAACAGTCTTCATTTGGGCAAGGTGAGATTGCAGCATATCAAGACTCCCCTTGTTGGTTTCTCAGGAGAAAGGGTTTATCCCTTGGGTTCCATCGCCCTGTCGATCACAGTAGGAATTTCACCGAAAAGCTCCACCATCATGCCAAATTTTATAGTACCTAACTGTCCTTCAGCTTATAATATAATTCTTGGACACACTGCCCTCAACACTTTGAGGGCAGTTGCATCCACCTACCACCTTCTCCTTCACTTCCCGACCACCAGTGGGATTAGAGAGATCAGAGGAGATCAGGTCTCTGCCCGAGAGTGCTACGTGGCCTCTATGAGGACTAAAAATCCATACAAGACTCTCCAAGTCGAATTATTTGACCTAAGGGGATGACAACACCTTGGAGAGAGGTAAACTAGCGGAAGACTGTCGGCCAATAGCTGTGGATGACAACCTTCCAGAGAGGAGAGTATATATAGGCTCCTCACTTTTCCAAGAGCAAGCATACGCATTGATAAACTTCCTCAGGCGGAACACTGATGTCTTCACCTGGTCCCACAAAGACCTAGAGGGCATCGAGCTCGAAATAGCCTCCCACCAACTTAATGTCAATTCTAGGTACAAGCTTGTCCACCAGAAGTTTAGGAATGTAAGTACCGAGCGAGGACAGGTCTTGGTGAAATAGGTAGATAAGCTATTGAGAAGTGGGTCAATAAGGGAGGTAGCCTACCCAGACTAACTATCCAACATAGTGATGGTTAAGAAGGCCAATGAGAAGTGGTGCCTTTGCGTGGGATTCACTGAGCTCAACACAAGTCTGTCCCAAAGATAGCGACCTTTCTCCATGCGTCGACCTTTTTATTGACGCCACCACTGGACACAAGCTCATGAGTTTTTTTTTATGCCTACTCCGAGTACAACCAAATAAGCAAGTTCCCTCCAGAATAGGAAAAAAATTCATTCATCACTCTGAGGGGCACCTACTATTACTGAGTGATGCCTTTCAAAATTACGAAAACCAAAGCCACCTACTAGTGCCTCGTGAACAAAATGTTCGAGGCTTAAATCGGGAGGACAATGGAGGTGTACATAGATGATATGTTGGTAAAAAGTATGGTTGCAAAGAACCATGTGACGCACCTCCAAGAAACCTCTTATGTACTGAGAGTCTACATGATGAAGCTAAATCCTGGAAAGTGCGCCTTTGGTGTCAATTCGGGAAAATAATCTTTATGATCAACAAAAGTGGGATTGATGTCAACCCAAATAAGATCAGAGCCATCTTGGAGATAAAGTCCCTAGCCTCAACAAAGGAGGTCCAGCGCCTTAACGGGAAGATAGTGGCCCTCAATAGGTTTGTTTTTAAATCAGCAGATAAATGTCTGCCATTCTTTAAAACTCTCTGTAGGTCTTTTCAGTGGGGCCCAGATGCGAAAGAGGCCTTCCAGAAGCTCAAGGCCTACGTCGCCACACCATCTTTGCTCTCTCATGCTCTACCAGGGGAGACCCTCTACCTCATCCTCTCCTCTTCACCCTCTTTCATAAGCTCTGTCCTCATCAGGGAGGATTAAGGCCTCCAGAAACCAATATACTATGTAAGCAGGGCATATAAAGGGGAAAAGGTAAGGTACTTAGATATTAAAAAGTTAGCTCTTGCATTTTTAATTGTCGTAAGGCGTCTATGTCACTAATTTCAAAGCCATACCATCGTGGTTGTCACAAATCAACTACTCAAAAGAATTTTAAGAAAGCCTGATGTGTCCGACCGACTACTCAAGTATCGAATTAGGCGAGTTTAATGTGCAGTATCAGCCAAGGACAACCATCAAAGCATAATCACTTACAGATTTCGGGGTAGAGTCTACATTGCCACAAGAGTCTCGGGAGGAAGTATCTAGCCCCTACACCCACCTGCTCAATACATACTACCTCCACCCACTTTGAGGCTAGCCCAGTCACTGCCCTGAGAGGAACTGAGGATACAGCTTCATAGCCTGTATAGCCCAGGGCGCTGCCCAGCCTAAGGCATTGTCTTCCATTTTTCTCTCTCCCCCAAGCTCTACCCAGTAGCCCCACTGCCTCTTGCCTCTTCGACAAATGCCCTTGCCAAATTCTCCTGTTCCAATATACTCATGGGCCCCACACTAACAAGCCACCAATTAGAACCAAGGACCTCCAAGATTGAGGAGGAGGATGTCATTTGTGCATCCTTGGAAACCAATTGGATGACTCCCATCCGAGCTAACCAAGAGGAGAGCGCTCTCCTGGATAACCCAATGGAAGCCAGAAAGTTAAAAATGAAAGCGTCCACATATGTCATCCTTCAAAACAACCTCTACAAAAAAATTATTCCCTACCACTACTACGATGTATCACCCCTAAGGAGGCTGATTACACAATGAGGGAAATCCACAAAGGGATATGTGGAAATCACTCATGTGCACTAGCCCACAAAGTAGTTAGGCAAGGCTACTACTGGCCTACCATTATTAGAGACACCCGCAAGTTTGTCAGGAGATGTGACAAATGCCAACACTTCATGACTGTGCCTAGACAGCCACCCGAAGAGCTAAGCACCATTCAGAGCCCATGGCCCTTCTCCATGTGGGGGATCGACATCCTTATTCCCCTCCCTGTGAGTAGGTGCCAGTGCAAATTCGTAGTGATAGCCATTGACTACTTTACTAAGTGAGCAGAAGTCGAGGCCTTAGCCAGGATAACAGACTAGAAGATAAAAGACTTCATCTGGAGGAGTATAGTCTACCACTTTGGAATACCTCACATCATTGTGAGTGACAATGTCAAGCAATTTGACAACAAACTCCTTAATAGCTTTTGTGCCGACCTCCAGATCAAGTAATCCCATTCCAACCCTCGCCCATCCATAGGCAAACAAGCAAGTCCAGGTCACCATCAAGATTATCAATTTTAATTTGAAAACCAGATTGGAATGTGCAAAAGGACGATGGGTAGATGAACTACCAGGAGTGTTGTGTGCCTATCGAACGACACCAAGGAGCCCCACGGGCAAGACCCCTTTTTCCCTAGCCTATGGGACATAGGTGTTTATACCCATCGAGATTGGGGTGCACTCCCTTAGGGTCCAGCACCATGATTTTTCCAGTAACGAAGAAGGCCTCTACATCAACCTGAAATTGATAGAGGATGAGAGAGAGATAACCATGCTCAGGAATGTAGAGTACAAGCATCGCATGACCAAGCACTACAACTCGAGGGTGAAGCCTCGCTCCTTCTTGCCTGAGAACCTAGTCCTCAAAAAGGTCACCTGTCTACCAAAAACTCTCGGGAAGGAAAATTGGGACACAACTGGGAAGAACCCCACATGGTCACGAAAGTTGTGAGACCAAGCACCTACATAATCTAGAATTTTGGAGGAAAAGTCCTACCCCATCCATGGAACGTAGAGCATCTAAAGAACTATTACCAGTAGCTAGGGGCAAGGCAGTGAATGTATAAGTCAGTAGTCACCATTTAGATTACTTACTCTTGTTTCAGTCAATTTCCCTTAATATTTACTTTGAATTATGAAATTAATTTTGCAATATTTTTTAAAAAAGTTGTATTTCATAAAAATTCAAGAGGCTTTTACAAAAGATAGAACATATGACCAAGCTTAAAAAACATAAACACAAAGATACCACGCTCCTGACATCACTCACTACCTCCGTTCCCATCGTTGTTTGCCTTCTCGTCATTAGTCCTTAGAGCCTCATAAGGTAAAAAGCCAAAAAATTCATAAGCAGGAAAAGCTTCTGAGACCTTCTTCCTAAGCTCCTCATAGCCATCAATGAAGGTGCCTGCCTTAGCCCTCTCAGCAATATCCATCTTCTTCTCCATCTCTATAAAGTAAGCCTCTACTCTAGTAGCTCTCTCAAGATTTACTCGAAAGTTAGACTCTAACATAGTGACCCTCTCATGGGATGCTCGTAACTCAGTCTCTGTAACCTCTCTATCAGCCTCCAACTTGGTAACACTCTCGCGGGACGCCTGAAGCTCGGTCTTAAGTATGGAAGCTCTCTTATGTGCTAGTCTCAACTGCTCCGCGACATCCTCGTGTGCCTGTCGCTCGAGCCCCAACTGCTCTTCAGTAGCCTTGCGTGTCTGCCTCTCCTCTACCTTACCTTTAAGTGCCTTTTTGATCTTCAACGTACTTGAAATCAAGCAGAAAAAAGTAGTAGCCACCTGTAGGCATTCAAAAGTAGAATATGAAAGAGAGAGGTTAGGAACGAAACCAAAAAAGAATGCAAGATATACCAAAGCAAAGCCCTCCATAGCAACATCAAGAATGCCTTCTGGACCTTGAAAGGTAACCTCTTCAATCTCTGTACAAGTCACAAACCCCCAAAGCTGCTTCTTGGCTAGCTTGACATCTTGCAGCATTGAAACTAAAGTATTGCCCGAAGCAGGATGGTTAGGCAGAGCCTCTTCCCTAATAAGAGACCACACCGAGGTCTCAGTCCCCACAATAGTACTAGGACTATCTCTGGGTGATGAATGAATAACAACCGGGGAAGAACAAGGGGCATCATCAGGTTTTTCCTCTTAGGAACTAGCATACCCGATGGGCCTCGGATGACAAACACTAGGAGCATCAGACTTTACCCTCTTAAAAGAAGGAGGAGAAGAAGCCATCTTAGAAGCATAGACAGCCTCCACACAGCTCTATCAATAGAGGCACCTACAGAATCAATGCAAAATAAAAGGCCTACGAAGTTGTAAGGAGTTTTCTAGAAAGATCAAATGTATTTCCTCTTCGGATTGGGGTAAGCCATGGAATGACCTGACGCGGACATAATCCTTGATAACTCCTTGAACGGATGGTCACATACCATTTGCAGTCTACTCTGTTGCTCCACAATGTCGGTGAAGCTATAAAGAAACTAGTGAGACAGTAAGAACAGGTATGTGACAACCAGAAATAAAATCCAAAGTAGAGTCCTTACCTAGATTGGTCCTAGGGACAGTGTCCCACCTCGAAGGCAATAGGTCACGATCACTCTCAGTGGTCCACTCACCTCTATCAAAGAAGAACTTAGTCTTCCAACTATGAAGATTCAAAGGAAGCCCAATGATGAATTTACCCAACCTTGGGGCAAAATGGTATCACCCCTGATTAGGAATGGGTTTTTTAGGAACACATACATGGCCAAGAACTCCTTGAATGGGGGAGGGACATCAGCACAGTGTACTAGCTGCCATAATGAAAAAAATGCTAGTATCACCCTCTACCCTTTGGGAGAGTGATTATCGTGATATGCACTCACGAAGATCAATGCTACATTAATTGTACTTACCTTTTATAACTATCCTCTACAAAAAAGTAGTGCCCTCTCTCTCATGTCATTGCCTTACTCACCACCTCACTATATCTATAAATTGTAAGCCCTCTCCACATTAGAGGACACATCTTGGTATCTCACCAAAACCTCTCTACACACATAGCTACTCATTTCGAGAATTTGTATCTTTCCCGGAGCATATATCTCCCAGAGCTTTCTTTTTGTTACTCTACTCATCAATAAAGAGTCACCGACCACCATTGTCATTTTCAAGAGTGGAGTAGGTCACCTGGACCGAACCACTATATATCTAGGTGTTAACTCAATATTTACATTACTGTCATTGATTGCTTTATTTATTGTTCACTAACTACATCTTATCACGCACTCGACTGTTGATCTTGCATAAAACAGTTTTGTGCAACATCATAACATGCTTGAGATCATGTTGGAAATGTCATTATATTGCACTCACCATATAATTGACATTGTGGCTGGTAATAAAGGCAATCACACATTACATTGCATATGCACGGGTTGCACTACATTGGTGGACATTGACATGAGTATGAGGGTGTGCATGGGTTTGGGTCAATCAGCACTTAGGTGAGTTGATGGGTGGGTTGGGGAATGTTAGACTTAGATCCGACTGAATATCACTGGATTTTGCATATATAAAGTTGTTGGGGTGTAGCAAGAAGGACTAGATTCTTCTTTGGGAACAAGACTCGTAAACATTTGGATACACACATTTCGGTGGTGCAACGAGCCCGCCAAATTGTATGATGGCGAAGATTGAGCCACAGGTGAAATGTCCTGAAAATCTAAGGTATTTTGTACGTTTGGTGACAACCCATAAATCATCACCCCACAAAGACATTGTGACGACCCTAAAATCGGGGGTCCCTTTTTTAAACCGTTGATCAACCATCAACCCGCAAAAATACCCGTGAATGCTGCATGACCCGACATCACGTCCATAATACCCTTTTTACCGAAATTTTAACTCACACGTGCTACCCGTGATTTCCTTTGGTCATTTATCTCTATTGAGGTCCTACGTGGCTTAATATATCTCATTTAATGTCATGTTGTGTCATTTGAACAAAAAGGATCAAAGTCCAATATCATGACAAAACAATTTTTAAATTTTAGACTTTTGGAAAATCTTTTGGAAACTTTTTATCGACCTTCCAGAAGGTTTTGCTTACTAAAAAAGGTCTTCCGGAAGGTTTTCGTTATCCTTCCGGAAGGTTTTATTTTCGGGGAAATATTCACATTAACCTTCAAAATCTTCCAAAAATTTTTGATCGACCTTCTGGAAGGTTTTGCCCACTGGAAAGAATTTTACCTTGACCTTCCAAATCTTCCGGAAGGTTTATATCGACCTTCCGAAAGGTTTTGCCTACTGGAAAGAAGTTTACCTTAACCTTCCAGATCTTCCCGAAGGTTTTTAGCTACCTTTCGGAAGATTTTGCCTATTGGAAAGGATTTTACCTTAACCTTCCAGAAGGTTTTAATAGACCTTCCGGAAGGTTTTGTCTGTATCTCCACAATTCCTTCGCTTATCATTTTCAATTCATTCCAAACAATTTCACAACCATCCAAAACAAGTTTAATTAGGTTTCTCACCTAAAACATGATCCATACTAATACCATTACATCCAATTCCATATATTTACACATCAAAATGGATTTTTAAACAAAACTCTACAAAATGAACTATTAAAGTCACAAATCGTCTTTCTTCATCCTTGAGACTCAAAATGAGACCCTTCCACCGGCGCAAACCCCGCACCTGAAATATTTTTCTATAAAGGGTGAGTCACGCTCAATAGAGAATTTCCTAAATAGGATACTCCCCAACCCAAATGCACATGAACTTCTTATATGCAAATAATTCACCATTCATACATTCCAAACATAAATATACTATCAATGTTGAAAATTTACCATGCAATGCTATGGAATGAGATGAGACTCACTCTCAATAACTGATTCAAGCCCTTCCCGACTCTTCGACATATGTAATTGCTAATGTGCACTTGCCCCTCATCCATTATTCTGAGCCCTTCCCGGCTCTCCAACACATGTAATTTTTCATGTGTATAATTCTGTCATCTATGTTATACATTAAATGACATTATCAATTCGGGGTCTTGTATGGGGTGAATATTAGTGGACTTACACCAGCGGCACCCAACTGACACGGGATTTATGGACTTCCACCAACGGTCCCACGTACACTGACACACTTTATGGACTAATATCAACGGAAGTGCATATCCAAATCACCGGGCCTTACACCTGAGGGATCTTCTAGCCCTTCTTGCTAACCCCGACCCTCAACACCATGCAAACCGTGCGACTTGGCCAAGTCATCAACTTAGCTCACTCGAGTCCACTACTTCCATGCACAACCACCCATTTTATGTAATGTTCCCGTGCATATGCAATGTAATGTCTCATTGCAACTCTACTATAATATTCGATATGCAATGTATGTCATATGAACCGTTTCAATCCCAATTCATATAATCCATGACAAATTATATCAAAAGCATATAATTTTCATAATTCACAATGTCAATAAACCAATATGCATTTATCAACATTTTATCCAAAACTCAAGTACAAGCATGTTATCTCATATCAAGCAATAACACACTTCTAAATCAAGACATTATGTAAACACATAATATACCCACAATTCACATAATTCAAGAAATTATATAAAGCAATTTCTACATACCCATTTCAAGATAGAAGATATTCTACATAATTTTAATACTCATTTCATCAAATCAATTCCATAGGCAAGTCATATATATCTATATTGACCTACCCATTTCCAGAGAACATTTAAGGTTGTGAATAAGTCTAAGTAGGAAAACTCCCTACCTCTTATAGCATGAAGGAACGACCGTTGAGGTTCCAAGAATTCACCCCAAGCTCCAATCCCTCTCTTCCAAATTTTTAGTTTTCTCTCCTTCAGTGAAAGTCCTTGTTTTTGGTGTGTACAAGTAGCCCTTGTCGAGGAGAGGGACTTTCTCTCTTGGCCCGAACGGATTAGAGCCCCATAACTCCGTAGATTATAGAGATAAGTTGGATTTCTTCTTTGGCCCACAATGCGCCACATGGCCCCTTTTTATTCTGGGTCCGTTTTAGGTTTACAACCCGAACCGTAATGACAATTTACTGTTTTGCCCTTTATTCTTAAAAGTTTAATTTTACCTAAGTTTTCACAGACATGAAATTAAATTGAATGAACAATGGATGTTTAACATCAATGGTGGGGGCTTGAAATTCCCGTGTTCATATGCATGACATTGCATGTGTTAAGGGAGCCCGAAATGGGGCTCGGGGATTGATATTGCATGTGAGTCTCAACCATAGTATGACATGATTTATGACATTTGTTCATGATAGATATATTTGAATTAATGCATGAAATGATTGTTGCATGTGACATTTCATATGCATTTGGGTTGGGAGGTATTCTTTATAGGAGTTACCCTATTGAGCGTTGGTTCATTATTTATAGAAACTTTTGTCAAGTATCGCCATGGCTTCTGTCGAAGGCCCTCTTATGGGTCTGCCTTGACGACAGAGCCAGACCGTGTCTCTTAGTTTTGATGTTATAGATTTTGTTCCATTTACATTGGCCTTGTATAAATTTGTTAAACAAAACTTGTATTTGAATTAAGGCACGTGTCTGAGAATCTTTGTGGACATTTATTCTTTATGAATGAATGTAAGTGTAGATGATGATTATGGTGTTTATTTTTTCACTATGTTTTACATGTTCTTTATAACCAAATTGGGTTTAATGGGTTTTACTTCCCGCTAAGTTTTTGCATGATCTGAGGGATGAATCTCATCTATGATCAAACATAGTGATTCTCTAATGATTTCAAACCGATCAATTTTTTTGTAGATGGGAAAACTAACTTTGAAAATTAGTTGTTAAGTGATTACTTTGATTTCTCGGCGACGGGTTCGTCTGGCATGAGTAATTCTCGGAAATCATTTTTTCAAACTAAATGCTTATCATTCTAGCCCTTATTTTCTATCTTCAAAGCTACAG
>JAHQCQ010007568.1:6670-17291 GCA_023539305.1 Ilex asprella | reverse complement strand
TCTCATCTCAGACTCTATAAGTTCTTACATAACGACACTTATTTCTATATAATAATAAAATAATCATATAATTTTAAAAAATTAAAAAATACCCTTAATATGTCTAAAACTTATTCAGTCATTCGAATCGTATCCATCGTATAAATAGTGAACTTTATTAAATATTGAGACTCACTATTAGTTAGACTTAATGTCACAATATATTAGATACTGAAATTAGGTTCCAATAACATTGATCAAAAGTTAGTAACTATTTAGGTATGAATTTTTTATCCTAATGTATATCACAAGAACAAAATAATTAGGTGGACACAATTAAATAAAAAATTAGCTAATGTTAAGAAAAAAAAAATTGAGGGTGGGCAGGTGTCCCCCCTAGCCCAATGGTAGCTCCACCCATGGTTAGGAGGCGACTCTCCCGAACCCATGCACATGAGCACTGCTTGGAGCTAACTTTTTTCGGCGCAAAATAGAAATTTAAAAAGTGAAATAAAAAAGTCAGAGTTACAAAAAAAACCATTTTGAAGACTTCACTTTGATTTTGAATTAGAAGCACAACTCTTTGTACCTCAGTATATGCTCCAAAATCTCTGATATATACATAGAAAGCATTTGTTAGTTGGATAAGTGGTGGAGGAGAGAGAATGTCAAAAACAGAGAGTACGTTGGAGAAGGAGATGGGTGTCGGTGCGCCGGTGGTGGACGTGGACTCCAAGTCGATCGTCGCTAGTGGAGTTGAGGACGTGTACGGTGAGGATTGGGCTACCGAGAACAAACTTGTGACTCCCTGGACTATTTCCGTCGCTAAGTACTGTAACTTTCGCTAATCACAACTGTGCAGCGATTTTGTTTAGTCCTTTTTGTTCTTTTTCTAATCTTGTTTGGTGTAACAACAAAAAAGAATGAGACCAAAAAGTGATATGAAATGGTCGCAACAGTGTTGGAGATTTTATGAAGGCTAAGAAAGGGGCGAGGCCTTCTTGGGTCCGGAATGGACTGCTAAAGGGCAGTGATGGGATATTTCTGAAAAGGGTTTAATCTATGACGTGTGTCATCGGCACCAAGGTACATCAATCCTCTTCTAAAGTGCCACGTGTCCCCGGCAACGAGCCCCTGCTAAAGTCATACATGTCCTCAGCACTGAGGTATCTCTTTCTTTATAAGCATGTGTCCCTCGGCTCCAGAGGTACCTATTCCCCCGAGGGACAGCTGTTTCATGTCTTCGGGTCTGAAATGTCTATCTACATCCCTGATGTAACCGTGTGTCCTCGGTTTTAGGGACTCACTAAAAAAACCTAGTCATGACACGTGACTCCTACTTCTGGAAAGGCTATTGATTGACAGCTAACCAATCTCCACTAGATTCAGAAGGATTATAGTACTTTGCACGATGAAGTCAGGGCTACAGGACTAAACAAAACTCTCGGCCAGTGGGAGTCAGACGCGTGGCACGGAGCAGGTACTACGAAGGGAGAAAATAATGGTAAACCCCTACTGACACGGCAGAATCAGACAAGCATTTAATGAACCCCTAGTTGAAGGGAGGTTCATAAATGACTGGGTCAGCCAAAATGAGGGAGCACTTAATGCTCATTAAATGCTTTAGGAACCGAGCATTCAATACACCATTATTGAGGAAAGGGCATTAACTGTTCAGAGGCCCGAAAAATGAATAACAGGTTCTTCTCGATGCAGAATAGTAGGCACATTACACTATGTCTGACGCTACCTACTGTGTAGACCTTCAGCAATAATGGGCCTTTGGTGGGTATAAATAGTCCTCTAAAAAATATTGCAAAAGTACACAAACTCATTCCACAAGAGCCATATAATATCTTCTTCTTCCCCTCTCTCAAAGTCTGACTTGATCGTCGGAGGGGATACGCCGAAAAATACTCTGGCGCCCTTCTAACTTGTTTCCTGTGTACCAAGACTGTTCCTTGCACCTGAGGATCGACGGGATAACCTAAAAAAAATTCATCACCACTCCTTAAGGCCGCTTTGGCCTTTTTAACCTATTCCTCGCGGTAGGACACCCGATTTCTTCGACGAATACGAGTTCACCATGGGAGAGATCTGTTATTTCTATTATTGTGCAGAAATCAGCGCGCACAATCTGACACCGTCTATGGGAAACGACTGAATTTTCCAAAAAACAGTGATCATGGTGAATACTCGTCAAAAAAGAAAGGGTCCTCAACAGAGGAATATCGATTTACCAGCTTCTTCCATTTCCAGAACGAAGGATCAAGTTGAAAACGTCAATAGAGACCTTTCCGTTCTGTCGAGGGAGTGAACCCGCCTAACCAGTATGGGTATCGGGTCTGGAAGATCCGCTCCACTGGCCCGTCAGCTGGCTGAAGTGATTGAGGAAAAATTTGGAGGCCGCTTACATCAGTTAGAAGAGGACAACATCAACATCTTGAACCAACTAGATGAGTTTGCCTCCTCTGACGGGAGATTCCAAGACATACCAAAGTCTCGAGAACACTCCGTCAGGAAGATGGACCCTAAGGACTTGAGAAACCATCTAAACAACAAAGTAAAGAGTTCCAGGGCCCCGAAGCGCCCGAGGGCCAAGGGGCAATTCCTGGGCGTTCCAGCCAAGCAAGCTAAGCCGTTGGCTAGGGACGACCTTCGTTTTGCACTGTCCAAACGAGGGGGCGTAGAGGAGTCCGAGGAAGGATCGACTCTCTCCGTCCGACACCCGAGGTCGAAAGAACACCTCAGTCAGTGCCGAAGACATAGAGAGGCATATCCAAAAGAGGGGTATGACCTTAGAGCGTGGTTGGATTCCAAAAGAAGGGATCAATCCACACCGAAACTTGACACCGATGATGAGGCCATTCAATCTCCTTTCACAAGAAATATTGCGGAGATAGAGGTGCCAAAGAAGTTTACGGTACCAAGATTCAGAATCTATGTTGGATGATCCGATATGGAAGCCAATCTTAGGCAATACAAGCAGATGATGTCTCTGTACCATTCAGACCATCGACTACTGTGCCAGGTGTTCTTTATGAGTTTGGGGAACTCCGCCATGAAATGGTTCGAAACCCTTCCGCCCAATAGCATAGGGTCTTGGAAGGAACTAACCAGGTGGTTCTTCGCCCGGTTCATCACAGTGAGTAGCCGACCCAAGGATGTTGGATCACTAATGAATCTGAGCCGAAAGGAAAGGGAAACCCTCCGCTAGTATGCCATTCGCTATTGGGAGGAAGTCAATGAGGTAGAGGGATATTCAGAAGTCATGGCAGCCGCCTACTCACGACTTATCCTCTCAAGAGATACCGATTTATACCGATCCTTAACCAAGAAAACTCCAACGGATATGAGAGAACTAATGGCTCAAATAAACAAATACTCTCGGATTGAGGATAAGATGGTGGGAGAAAAAGGGAAGACCCTGCCCTCAAGAAAGGATAAAGAGAAAGAGGGTGCCCCTTCACAGAAGGGGTTGATGCCTCCATCTGGAAGCTCCTTCAAAGGAGTCAATACCGTGTTCAAGGAACCCATCTACAATTTGCTTCACAAGATAAAGGGAGAACCCTTCTTCAAATGGCCGCCCAAAATGCTAGGTGATCCATCCACCCGAGATCAGAAGGTGAAATTTTCTTACCACCAGGATTTTGGACACTATACCAAAAATTGTAGAGTTTACAAGTCTTTCCTGGAGAAGCTGGTCCAGGATGGGTATTTGAAGGAATACATCAAGGAAGTAGCACCAGAGCAAGCCCAGGGTGCCAACGACCAAATCACTGTCTGAGGCAATGTGATTAACGTTGTCCACGTCTGCCCATAGGATCGACCGACATCCAATACCCTTAGGTCTGATATGAAGAGGATGGCATTCACCAAGAAGGTTATCGAAGGGGAAGGGAGTCGGCCTAGCAAGAAGTCCCGGGCAAAAGAGGAAGGGATCACGTTTTATGATGAGGACCTGGCAGGTGTGGTTTGTCCCCATGAAGACGCCTTGATTCTGACTCTGAAAATTGGTACCTTTTACCTCAAGAGAATCTTGGTGGACTCCGGGAGCTCTTCGGAGGTCATGTATTTCGAGGCTTTGAAACATATGGGGCTTGGTTTGTAAGATCTCACCAAAGTCTGTACACCCCTCATCGGATTTAATGGCTCGTTTGCCTTACCCTTGGAAAAAATCATGTTGTTCGTCACTACAGGGCCCGTCGTGATTAACAACAAGTTCGTGGTAATTGACTCTGATTCACCCTATAATATTATCATGTTACGATCTTGGTTGCATACACTAGGGGTGGTCCATCCCACCTATCATCAGAAATTGAAGTTCTCCATCCCAAAGGGAGTGAGGGAGATCTGCGGAGACTAGGCATCCGCCAAGAATTATTTCTATTCAGCAATAAGGGCCAGGGTCGCCTCTAAATAAAAAGAGTAGGCCCTAGAGGAGATCTTGAACAAATAGCAATTACAGTCTGGGCGTCTAGGGATAGACGAGCCCTGGACAGATCCGGCAGATCGCTCGGTAGAGGATCTCCTAAGGGTACTTATGGTGGAGGGAAATGAGGAAAGATACTTTCTGATTGGCTCCGCCATGTCCCCGCCCGAGCAAGAGGCGATGGCCAATTTCCTAAGGAAAAATGTGGATGTGTTTGCATGGGAAGCCACAAAAATGGGGGGAGTAAGCCGTGATGTAATAATGCATAAACTTCTTGTTAATCCCACTTACAAGCCCGTGAAGCAAAAACCTCGACGAACAGAGCCACATCACACCCAGGTAGTGAAAGAAGAGGTAGAGAGACTCCTGGAAGCCAAGACCATCCGAGAGGTCCAGTTCTCGGAATGGCTATCAAACACAGTTTGTGCAAAGAAGAAAGATGAAAAGTGGAGCGTTTGCGTAGACTTCACAGACCTAAATAAAGCTTGTCGCAAGGACGACTTCCCCCCTTTCTAAAGTAGACGAATTGGTGGATGCCACGGCGGGACATCGATGTATGACCTTCCTAGACGCTAGAGTTGGTTACCATCGGATTCCCCTCCACCCGGCTGACTAGGAGAAAACTGCCTTCATCACTCTGTAAGGAGTTTACTGTTATAGGGTCATGCCCTTCGACCTAAAAAATGCACGATCTATGTATCAAAGGCTCATGAATTGAATGTTCAAACGTCAAATGGGAAACACCATGGAGGTATACATAGATGACAAGCTGGTCAAAAGTAAGAGAGAGGAAGATCACCTCGTGGACTTGGAAGACACCTTGTCGACCCTCCGAGAATACAAATTAAAGATGAATGCCGCAAAATGCGTCTTTGGAGTCGGCTCGGGAAGGTTCCTTCGATATTTGATGAGTCGGCGCAGAGTCGAAGCCAATCCAGAACAAATACATGCCATCCTAGACTTACAGAGCCCCCGAAAAATCTGAGAAGTTCAGAAGCTCGCGGGGATGTTGGCTGTACTAAACCACTTCATCTCTCGCTCATCGGACAAATGCAAGCCCTTCTTGAGTGCCATTAGAAAAGCAAGAAAGAACACTTGAAGTCAGGAATGTGAAGATGCCCTTGGGGGGATCAAGAAGTATCTCAGGGTCTTCCCAACCCTATCTGTCCCAACCAGAGGAGAAATGCTATTCCTGTACTTAGCCGTGTCAAAATTCACGGTTAGTGGGGTGCTCGTCCGGGAACACGAACGCGAAAGCAAAAAAAAATCGGTATACTGTGTGAGTAAGGCGTTGTTGGACGCGAAGACAAGGTACTTGCCCTTGGAAAAGCTTGCACTAGCATTAGTCACAACTGCAAGGAAGTTGAGGCATTACTTCCAAGCACATTCAATTACCATTATAACATACCATCCTTTTAAAGCAATCTTGAGGAAGGCGGACCTCTCAGGGAGAGTCGCCAAGTGGGTGGTAGAAATGGGAGAGCATAATATCCATTTCAAGCCTCGAGCTGCCATAAAAGGACAACCGATAGCGGACTACATAGCGAAGTTTTCCAGAGGAACTACCTTGATGGAAAATCCCTCCCTCCTCAAGGAGGGGACCTCTGTAAGAATTGAACACGCATGACATTTATATAATATTTTTCATAAGCATATTCACATGTGACATGCATGCATATGATTGACGATTCGTATTTAATTACGAGTAATGATATGAGACATGAATCTGAACGATGAATATTTTTATATTTAGAGATAACTTTATAGAGAATGATTACGAGGAGAATTATTTTATTTAAAGTGTAAAAAATTAAATAAGAATGTTGACATGCGATATGACTTTATTATTTTATGTACGTTAGCGCATGTGAAATTAATCGGATGGCAAGCATGTGACATAGATTTATAGTTATAAAAAAATAATGAAATAAAATGTATTAGTATATACAAAGAGTGATTATGGGTCCGAGAGACGAATTTAATAAATTGTCAATAATTTAAATACATGTGTATACACGTTTAAGTATATATATAAAAAAAAAGTGGGTACATACATATAATTATACATGCATAAACCTATATAAACTAGGGAGTACATATGGATATATATATATAAAATATAAAGTCATGATGAAGGCTTCCACTTAGCAAGACACGAAGAAAAGAAAAAAAAAAAGGGTCTTGCACTTGGATATTTCGGCTAGATCAAGAGTCAAGAAGGAAAGAAGAAGAAAAGGAAGAGGAAGGAAAGGAAAGAATAGGAAAGAAAAGAAAGAGAAGAAAACAAAGAAAAATAAACAAGAATCTTCACTCATACTTGGGGAATTTTGGTTAAAGCAAGAAATGAAAAAGAGAAGCTCGAAAGTGGAGCTTAGTGGTGGCTTAAAGGTGGAAGATTGGTGGTGTAGGAAGTGGGTATAAGAGGTAAGCCACGTAATCTATCTTCTCTCATTTTAAATGTATATATAAGAATTCTTAGTGTATATATATTGGGTATTGCATGTAATCTAAGAATGATGTATTGCATGTGGGTTTAATGTAATGGTTGTTATGGAAGTGTGGTATCATAGGTATTGCTTGGAAAATTAATATAATGTTTAGGTGGGTATGTGAGCATAAGGTGTTGTTGCATGAAAAATAAATAAATAGGAAGAAAATAATTATTGTATGTAGGTTAACTTTTGATGTGGAGATATAATAGTCTAGTGGATAATTTAAAAATATTATGAAATGTTCTTGATATTGAATGAATCCATGGATGAGTAATTACAAGAAAACATGTAAAATTTAATGATGTAGGAAATTATGAAAATTCAAGTATACTTTTGTTATGTTTGCAATTTTATGAGAAAGGTTTCATTTAATGTAATTGGTTCAAATAAAAATTGATTTGATGGATTTGAAAAGATTAGTTGAATCAATTCGAGTACATAATTTTACTCGATGTAAATGGATTATTTATTTGACTTGAATTGAGTATTAAATTTCGAGTCGCGTAAACCATTATGGATTTAAGCATTATTACATATTAACGATCGAGTGGGATTATGGATATTGGGCATGACAGGTCTAGAGGCAAAAATGTCAAGAATGCCGCACTCAAAGCTCTGACGAAGGGGTCGTCTACGAGGTAGAATCTCACGCAAGGTAGGTGTGCTATCCTACTTTCTCTTTATTGATACATGTTTAAGTTTTATTTAAATGGTTGTTTTATGATCTCTTTTGAAATTTAATAGTTGAGTGGTATAATATTTGGGCGACAAAGATGGTTTAAATGACGGAGTAAGCCTTCGTGGCTTGGGTTGATTGTGTGATGAAATCTGTGCATGCGTTTCGAGTTGAATGTTTGTGAGCTAAATTCATGTGCGAGTATGATGCATTCCTATGATGAGATAATAATGTGGGTGTGAGCCATCAAAATGGTGAGAGTTGCAAAGAGAGCGTGGGTCATAAAATCGATTGAGAATACTATAAATACACGAGTTGTCCATACGATAAAAGTGTCATATGAATAGTTTTCGTGACGAAAAATATTAAGTTTGTATATCGTCTTCGTGACTGGAAATATTAAGTGACTGTGAATGTCTACGTGATGGGAAAATATTAACTATATGAGTTGTCTTCGTGACGGGAAATATTAAGTGATTGTGTGACGTCTACGTGACGAGAAATATTAAGTTTGTGTGTCGTCTTTGTGACGGAAAATATTAAGTGATTGTGTAACATCTACATGACGAAAAATATAAAGTTTGTGTGTCATTTACGTGATGGAAAAATATTAAGCATACAAGTCGTCTTTGTGACAGGAAAATTAAGTGATAGTGTGACGTCTACGTGACGAGAAATACTAAGTTTGTGTGTCGTCTTCGTGACGGGAAATATTAAGTGATTGTATAACGTCTATGTGACGGGAATTACCAACTAGCTGTGTGTCGTCTATGCGACAGGAAATATTAAGTGATTGTGAGTCACCTATAAGACAAGAATTAATTGCTTGACCAAAATTAGCCTTTTGATTCGAGTTGATTAACAACAACATCTACATGACGGAATTAAATTACGTATTTAAATCGTCTAAGTGACAAGAATGAGAAGTATCTATCTGACTTGAGTCATCTAAGTGATGAGAATTATTTATGTAGCTTAAAGTTCCTATGTGACTGGAGTATGTGCGAGGGTAGTTGTGTGGCATAATTTAATTATGAGGAAGTAACTATTTTAGCGATAAATTTTGCCTATGTGATTTATACAAGTTATATCTATGTGATGTATCCGAACAACGTGTAAGTGGTGAAATGTAATTTTAATGTTGGTAATTGCAACTTGGGTAAGTTTGTTCCTAAATAAATAAAGTGTTTTCTTTATCTTTTGTTGTGCCCATGATTATTGATTGCATCCTTGCTCTCACTAATGGTCTCAATCACTTTTCAGGAAAATCACTAAAGACGAGAGGAGTTCACTGCCGGGTTTAGAGGGTTGATTGGGATGTAATCATGGGGTATTGTTTTTATGTCCTTTAAACTTAATTTGTACGTATATGAAGTTATCAAAGCTATGCAGTTGTTGTTGGTTTCTCCTCATCATTTGTGACAGATATTGTACCCCGAGTAGGGGTGTTACAACCTCAGCACCAAATCAGGGGCTCCCTTGGAGCTTGTGTCTGGACGGATCTTCCAATAGCAAAGGTTCCGGAATTGGGGTACTACTGGTCTCCCCGGAAGGAGTGGTCACGGAGCAAGCCGTTCGGCTGGGTTTCAAGGCATCCAACAATGAAACAGAATACAAAGCCCTCATCTTTGGGCCCAAATTGGCCGAGGTGGCAGGGGCCACAGAGCTAGTCGTCCACTGTGATTCCATGTTGGTGGTCAACCATATCAACGGCGAGTTTGAGACAAGGGACCCCAGGATGAAAGCTTACCAACACAGAGCGATGATGTTGCTCTGTAAGTTCAAAAAATCCAAAGTTAAGCAGGTCCCTGGGGATAAGAATGCCCACGCCGGCGCCCTGACTTGTTTGGCCTCAGCGCTGGATTCCACCATGACGCGAAGGATCACCGTGGAGTACCTTTCCCACTTTAACATAGATGAAGCCTTTAGGGTAGTCGTCGTCCAAGAGGAGGAGGAGTCCCCAAGCTGGATCGACCCTCTACTCAAGTTCCTCCTTTCTTGAGAACTCCCTAAATGCCCCAAGGAAGGTAGGAGAATAAAATTGAAGGCCTCATGGTTCTGGGTCTTTCTGGATCAGAAGCTACACCGAAAGTTTTTCTCCAGATCATACCTAATGTGCATTCGAGAAGACAAGGTGAAACCCCTCTTGTACGAGGTACATGAAGGGATATACGGGGGGCACTCAGGTGGGCGATCCATGGCTCACCGCATCATGTCTCAGGGGTACTGGTGGCCACGAATGCAAAAAGAAGCGCAGACTTACGTTCGAAAATACGATCAATGTCAAAGGTTCGCTCCAGTCGTCAAGCAGCCTGTAGAGGACTTGCATCCACTAACTAGTCCTTGGTCGTTTGCTCAATGGGGACTTCACCTGGTCGGACCCCTTCCAAAGGCCCCTAGAAACAAAAGATTCCTAATTGTGGGGACTGACTATTTCACCAAATGGGTCGAGGCGGAGCCCTTGACCCATATCAGGGACATAGACACCAAAAAGTTTGTATGGAAGAACATTGTGACAAGATTTGGAGTCCCCCATGCACTTGTGTCGGACAACGGAACCCAGTTCAACAGTGGGCCTTTCAAATCCTTTTGTGAGCATCTCGAGATCCGGAATTACTACTCCACTCCTGCCTGTCCGCAAGCTAACGGACAGGCCGAGTCTTCAAACAAGACTAGAATCAACGAAATCAAGAAGAGGTTGGAAAAGGCCAAGAGGAAATGGTGGAGGAGCTTCTAAACATCCTCTAGGCATACAAGACCACTTCCCGGAACTCCAAGGGCATACATGACATATGGGGTAGAGACAGTCATCCCTTTGGAAGTAGGGCTCCCTACCATAAGAACGCAAGCTTTTGATACCGAGGACAATGATCATCAACTTAGCCTATATATGGACCTCACAGAGGAAAAAAGGGAGGTGGCTGCCTTGAAGTTGGCCAAGTTCCAAGAAGGGATATTCAAACTCTACAACATAAGGGTCAGACCCCGAGAATTTCAAATAGGCGATCTAGTGCTCAGAAGAGTGGTAGCCAATACCCGGGA
>JAHQCQ010007567.1:0-17304 GCA_023539305.1 Ilex asprella | reverse complement strand
GGGGGGTATCAATAAAACAATGAGCTCTTGATTTATTTTAGCGAGATTTCATGAAGTAGCTAAAAAGCTAACGATTAGCTCTTCAGCTCATAAAAATTAAGATAAGCTCTTCAGTTCATAAAAATATGATAAGCACTTCAGCTCATAAAAATTTTAACTCATGAAATCATGATGGGCTTTTCAGCTCATAAAATTCAGAAGAGGTCTTAAGCTCATAAAGTTAAAGATGAGCTCCTCAGCTCATAGCACCACGATGAGCTCGCAAGCTCATAAAATTAAGTTGAGCCCCTCAGCTCATAAGGACAAAATGGGTTCATAGAAATCAAGACATGCCATTCAACCCATAAAGGAGATGAGTTCCACATATCACAAAACACAGTAAGGAAATTACAAAACAGTAGAAAAGAGGTTCATATTTCATTATGCAATCATGAAGCACATAAAGAAAAGATAGACAGTTCTACATTCCCTTTAGCCCAGCTATTTCTTCCACTACTGAGGCATTAGCAGCCCGAAGGCATGCATTCTCCTCTTTCAGCTCATCCCTTTCCTTCTCTATCTCTGAAAGCAATGACAGAAGCTTCTGTCGAGTAGAAGAAAACAAAAGTATTCCAAAGGCGGACCTAGACGAAGGGGAAGAAGAACCACTAGAGGTTCCACTCTTCCTACGCTTTCTAGAAGATATACCAACGCCTTCATCTTCGTCTAGTTCGGAGGGTAAGAATCTGGAGAGTCTGGGATAGAGGCAAAGCCATAGCAGCTGTTGCGGCGCTAAGCAGAGAAAGGTTCTCAGGATTCACCAGGTCTGAATAGGGCATAGGCTCAGCGTGAATAACCTCCTCGATATTGATCATCTCTAACAGGTTTGGCTCAGGCACATCTGCACAAGAGAAGTATGCTTAGAACCCAATGTCATAGAGTTATGCTCAAGAAGGCTTTCCATATGCCAACCTATGTGAAAAAAAAAACTCTTCCAGGAATGAGGAACCATGTTCACTAAGAGGCGATGCTCGGCAGACCTCCAAGAGTCTCCCGAAACAAAGAAAAAGCATTAAGACCACCATTTAGGAGAAGAGGAAAAGTCAAGAACTAGAGAACATTCACGCAAGAGCCTCCACCCAAAACTGTTGAAGCAAGGGATTTCGTCATCTTCAAGGTCGTAAAAGTAAATAAACTCAATAGTTGTAAGAAACTCTTTGCATTGCAGACACACCAAAAAAGGAAGAAACTAATCATGATGGCCCATACTCGAGGAGAAAGATGTGAAGGACACAGACTTTAATACTCCAGGATCCATCTGATAGAGGGATGGATTGGGAGGCGTAGACTCATCTCTAGAGCACCTTCAAACAAGCAGACTTCTCCTCGAAAAAGATAATTGCAAGGTTCATCTGAGGTTTGAACTCGCAGAGGCAAATCCAAAAAAGGAAAGAATCGTCTCTTGATCCCTTCCAAATCTGAGGTCATCGTTGAAGGAGCTAAGTAACGAGACTACCACTTCTAGTCAATCCCAAAAGAAGTTCGTTCCTTGAACAAATATGAAACGGGCGCAGCCATCGGCAACTCAAGAAAAACAAAAATATTCAAGATTCAAGAAGAAACCCTCAGGTTTAAAAGAAGACAATTTAGACTTACAGAAAATCACAAGTTTTCACGAAAAGTAAAGTCGGTGATCCATTGGATTTCCAAAGTTATGAGGATAGTTACAATTTTGGAAGGTAAAAGGTGCACGCGCAATAAGAGAAAGTCGGGGTTTAACTCTGACAACCCAACTCGGAGGGCTAAGAAGACCATAGAGTATAATCAAAAAAACTATGGGTGAGCATAAGACCGGATTAAAAAAACATTCTCGAGCTCAGACCGTGAATGAGTTTATTCAAACTAAATTTTCTTGTGCTCCTTTGGAGGCTTCTTAGGTTTTCTTAAGTTGAGGTCAGCTCGTATGGATGCATGGACCTTCTGGTGCATTTCCTCAAGGCCATTTGCCTCAACACCCTTCTGAAGGCACTGGCTAAATTGGGACTGGCATTTCTCAGGCTCATCTTCCATCAAAGTTCTCATGTATGCTGGAACGTAGCCTTCAAGGATATACTTGTGATGGACCTCAACATCAGATTGCGTACTCTCCTGACCAAATCCAGTGGACCTCTTATCGCTACAAGGAGTATCAAGTATGTTATCCAGTGCTCCCCAAAGAGCACTGAACAACAAAAAGTAGCCCCTCCTCGGGTAAGACCTCAACAATCTTGCAGCTCTCTGGCTCTTCAGCTCTTTAGCTCCCCAACATTCTAACAAGTCCTTGGCAAGTTAACCTTAAAGGGAAATAGATATCACCCTCAGGTTTAAAATAAAACAGGTCTTCCACTCTTTGCAGTTTAGAAGATCACTAACATTTTAGTTTCACCAAGCTCTCCAATCTTACTTTAAGAAATACTGAAGAACTCTACAAAGCAAGGGGCAAGGGGACAAAGGTAATGTGAAGTAAAGCAATGAGCATTGAACATTGCAATAAGATTAGGCAGCTGTGTACAGTGTAGCTAAAAAACAGATTAAAAGCAGCAGATGTGTACATTAATAAAGTAGTGTGCATGTACATCCCAAAACATAAGTTAAAAAAAAATCCTAAGACTCTTTAGGAAGAGAGTTAGGTAGCTCTACAATTGGCACTTCGGGCAGAATGGCAAACAAAACCTGTAGAAGGTCGATAGTTGAAGTTTCTGATAAGGAAATGCTTGGTAATTCAGTAGTTGAAGTTTCTGGAGGACCAAGAACATGTAAAGGCCCAGGGACCTCATCTTCAGCTAAAGCTCTTTCCACCAAGTCAGCATAAAAAGAAATGGCACTAGAAATGACAGAAAGGACCACAGGGAGCTTAACAGTTGCAGGAAATGAGGCATTCTTAGAGGTAAAAGTTGCAGGAATGACTGAAGAAGAAAGAGCATCTTGAGTCATGACCTCAACTGGAGGAATAGGTGCCTCAGTACCTTCAGAAGCTGCCTCAGAAGCAAAAGGGACTAAGGTACCGGCCTCTTCAAGTACCTTAGCCTCTTCCTCAGCTGGGATGTCAAAATCAAAATTCAGTCTAGGGTAAGTTTGCTCGGCTTTGTCTTGAAAATCAAGCCACCCCTTGCCCCCACTGAGTAGTAACGTCGTCTGCCAACTTAGCAATTAGATCATCCATCTTTTTAGCATCAAATCTTTGCACCTCGAGCTCTTCTCGAAGAGCATCGGTCACTTCCAACAAAACATCGTACTCCTTTTTCATGCCCCTGTAAGAACTTAAGGCCTCAAGAGCCTCTTGGCTGGCCTTGATCCAACCATTTGTCTTTACCCTCAGCTCCTCTTTGGTTTTCACTAGCTCTTCCTTGGTGTGTTTGCCCTCGCCTTCAATTCTCCCTTTCTCGATTTCTAAGTTCTTGATGCGGGAGGTTAGTCTCTCAACCTGTCCCTGCAAGTCCTGGACTTGGGTCTTAAGGTCATTATTGGCAAAAGGCCAGCTCGATGTTCTTAAGTTAAGACGCCTTGGAAGCTTTGGCAGAGTTCTCCAGAGCTTGGATCCGCTTCAATAGGCCACTGATATGAATAGCCATCTAGAATCAAACACAACCCCAAGAGCTAAAGTCAGCATGAGGAAATGATGCAGGATAAAGAGGAAACTTGAGAGGCCAGAAACTTACCGAGGTGGCCCCAAACAGGGCTATAGAAATAGAAGCCCCAAGGTGCATAGTGGCAGCCCTCTAGATGTCAGATTCTGGAATGATGAAAGAAATGGCCTCTGCAGCATGTTTTATATTATTAATGAGAGAATTCCCACCTGCTTCAACCTTGGGAAGTTTCTCTCTCTCATCTTTGGAATCCTTTAGAAGTGACTGAGATGATACTTTGACTGGACCAGGGGAGACAACTTAGGAAAAATATGGGTAATCGTCTCCAAAGCCCTCTCGACTTCTGTTGAAGAGGGAGAGGTCGGGGCCAATCATGCTCTAAAGCATCCCCAGAAGATGGGTGCATGGTCTCTATAGGAAAAGAGGTTTGTGTAATATTTAGGGAGCCCGAGGGTGGAGTGAGTGTCGTCTGAGACAAAGTGGGAGAAGTAGAAGGCACATCTAACTTCAGGACCTTGGCAGGGGAGGCATCACTGCTGCCAGTCCCAACTTCTGCCTTGTGCTTCCCCCCACTCCTGCTTTTTTTTAGCAGATTCACCTTTGCTTGACGATCCTTGGTAGTGGGCTCCATCAAAGAAGAATCTAAAATTTCAAGATAGGCAAGTCAGAAAGGAGAACAGAGAGAAGTTAAAAACTAAAAACAAGGAAAAGGTATTACCTACAACTTCTTTAGCCCCAACAACGGAAAGAGGAATGGGGGCTTCGATCCTCACCTCGGGAGAGATGAACCCAAGATCTATAAGAACCTAAGGATTGAGGAGCTCAGAGTACTCCTCAAAATCATAATCCTCTAAGCTCAGCAAAACTCGCCTGTTTGCAACACTGAGCTTAGGTCAGATACCTGGAAGTAAAAGTAAAACATGTGAAGAAAAGTCAGCATGGAAAGCTGTTAAAACTGATCCTAATTCCCTTGGACGAGGACTTACCCAAATTATCTGGGGCATTCCAGGACCGAGGGACTAGGAGAATATCTGAGATATCTGCAAAATCGTACCCCCACTGTCTGCCCCACACAAAGGATAAAAGTTTTTTCCAACCCTTATGGGAGCTTGGCAGGTTAGAGACAATCAGTTTGGTTTTTGTTTGTTTAGAAATGTACAAAAAACCAGCGGAGAAAGTGTACTTGACGTTAAAAAACTTCATAAACAAGGAAACAATGGGAACCCCAAGCTTGTGTTTCTTAAAGAAAATTAGGAGACCCACAAGAACGCCCCAGAAGTTGGGAGAAAGTTGAGTCGGGGAAGTTATCAATATCATCACCGAGGTCTCCTAAGTCAGTATCCTCTTTGGCAAACCTGTCTCCATAAGGGAAATGGAAAAAGGAGTAGCTTCAGAGGAGGCAGACATAATTGGACCAGAGAAACGAAGTCTAAAGGACCTATAAAGAGGAGAGACCTCGAAAAAAAACTCTCTAAGGGTCAATGGGGCAAGGCACTAGCGATCAATGACGAAAATCCTAGCGGTAGAGAAAGGATCCAAGAAGAGGGGAAGGCGAGACAAAGAATAGCCTTTATTCTTAAAATAACAGAATCGAAAAGTTCAGAAATGCAGTAACCACCTCAGATTCGAGGGATCCAAAACGAAGAAACGCATACGAAACCAAAAATGTATCTAATCAAGGGCGAAGGGCAAACCAAAGCCTGAAGCGAGGAATAGAGATCAAGCTTTGCAAGCCAATTCGAGGAAGGATGAGATTCAGTGAAACCCTAGGGTCTCCGACAAATGGGGGAAGACAGGAATGAGAAAGTGGAAAGCCTAGGGAAAATTCAAAATGAGAAATAAGCCGTTTTGTATGAGCATTTAAAGCTTTTGGTACGTGGGCCTCGAAAGTGGAGAACGTGCGCAAGAAACTACGAAAATAATGATTCCCCAGAACTGTCAGGAAAATCCTGTTCTCTCCCAAATCGAGGTCGCTAGGCAGAGGTCTAACTCGACTTTGGTGCAACTCAGCCCATGTCCAAGCCAGGTCGAACCAAGGGCTGGGGGGCACCTAATGGTACCTAGAAAGAATTTTAACTATGTATGAGCTCGGGAGGGGAGGTCAGACCTGGAAGTCATACAAGACATCCAGAATTTAGGGGCCTTGGCCTCTGAATTCCCTACAGGCGAGACAACAAAAAAGATGATAAGACCGCAGCTGGCTGGAGGCAGATGCCTCCAAAGCAACTGAAAGCTACAATTAAGCCACCAAACTCTCAATTAACCAAGATCCTCTCCTAAAATCAAGAAAGATCCCACGGATGAAGGGCAAGGATCCCGTAGGGACAGAGTTTGGACTATGAATATCACACAGTGCCACAATCGAGGGAGAGACAATTCTTCTTGTATCAAAGGCATCTTTTAAACTGTGTTCTCCATGAATATAGATCCTCGGAGCAAGAGTCTTCATTAAAGAGTGGACTAACCAAGCTCTTATGCCAGTGAACCACTATACCTCCACTGAGTAAACTCTTCACACCTTAGATGGTTTTCATTCCCATCTTATAGATCGCAAATCTAATAGCTCAGACCTATTCTTATCTATACACCCACATGTTTTGCTCATCCACGTAAAATTACACCATCAATTTGCATAAACAAAACTACATGAGCACATTTTAGTATAATTATATAAGGAAATGTAATTTTGACATTTACAAAAAAATTATAGGCAAACCGTTACTTTTTGTACTGGCAAAGTTAAAAATTACCGTTAAGACGGTGTCTTTAATCTAAAAGTATAAACCAAAAGGAGTGTAGTGAAGTTTTAGAATTTGTAAAAAATATCATTAAATTTAGACCTAACTAAAGAAGGTGTGAGTGAAATACTGCAGATGGTTCCAAAGCACCTCAGTCAACCCACATCAATGCATTTTCATATCTACTTGTTTCCATCCCCATCTGCAAAGCGCCACCCACCACATTTATAAAGAGTTAGGTGTGGTTTTTTTTTAACATTTTAATAGCATTATTTACAATTTTTATAATAGAATAATACTATTTGGATATAAAAATTTGATTTAATTTACTGATATAATGATGTGACTTCAGTAGAATTATTGGATTAACACCAAGTTGCAATGTTTGATGGGCTCTATAGTCAATCCAAATGTCATAGTGAATTAGGTCATCAAATTATGTCTCAATAGCATTGCTCTTACTCTTTATATTAACCTCACATAGGGGTGGTAAATGGGTGGGTTGGGTTAAATTGGATTGAGGTTAAAATAAATCAAATTCGTTTTTTACTCACTTAGTAAATGGGTTATAATGGGTTGAGTTTATAACGGGTTGGATTAAACTGATTAACCCATAAAATAATTAAAATTCTTAATAGACACATTTGTACACCAAAGCACACACACACAAAAATTAGTAGTACATCAAAATACAAACATACACTAATACACCAAAACACACACAAACTAATACATTAAAAACATACACACTAATACACTAAAATATACCAAAAATACACACACATATACTAATACAAAAACTAAAACATATTTAATAAAAAAAAATACACACATAATGGGTCCGGTCAATTGTGGGCTATGGGTTAGTCTATGGGTTGTGGGTCGACCCATGGATCACAATTCAATTCATGGGTCACAGGTCAATCCATGGGTTAAGGGTCGACTCGTGGGTCATGGGTGGTAGTGTGTGTATTTTTGTTGTACTAGTGTGTGTATGTTTTGGTGTATTAATGTATATGTGTATATTTTTTGGTATAATAGTGTGTGTATTTTTTGGTATATTAATATATTTATTTAATTTTATTATTTGTGTTATTTAATAAAAAGATAAATACTCAACCCAATGGGTACCTATTTGTAATCCATATTAACCCGCTTAATTAAAATGAATCATATTACTCAACCCATTAAAAATTCAAATTAATTAATATAGGTACCCAACTCATTTATTTATGGGTGGGTTAGGCAAATTAATGGGTAATGGGTTAAGATTGTCACCCCTAACCTCACATACCGTTAAGTAACTTTTAGTTTTGTTTTTTTAATTGATGGATTATTTATCGTAAATTATAGTAAGATCTATTATATACAAGTTGGTTCTTCACTTATTAATATTAGATGATATTTCGAGAATAAAAATGAATGAAAAAAAAGTGTTATAGTTTTTGGTATGTTTATAAATAGAATTTGCGCCCAACGTAACTTTTAATTCCTTTTATTATAAATTTGATTTAATTTTCTAACTTATTAATATAACATTTGACTTTAAAAAAATTCCAATATGTGTGTGTTACCATATAAGAACAAGGCCTGAAATAAAAATTGTATTGAATCACAAATTAATCAAAAATTAAATGATTTAACTTATGATAAAAAAATATATATGGAGATAAAATTCGATATGTTAACTATCTTATTAAATAGATGTCAGGGAGGAATGTTTATTTGGTGTAGAAAATTTATTATGATCACAACATCCATATCTGCCAATCTAAGAAATTAATCAGATTTCAATTTTTGATAGCTACCCCTAGGTGACAACTTCAAGGCTCTTCTTATTCGTTATTATAATTTTCAACTTTCATCTGCCTAACAAAGTCGCTTCTTTATCATCGTTTCTTGTATTGGTCCTCTAATCCCTATCTGGTGCAATACTTAACTAAATTTCTTATTTGTTTTCATACAATACTGGTCATGATTTCTAATCTTTTTCAAGGATTGACCCAAGAGTGATGCAATTTATATTCCAAAAATCAAGGTTTTTCAATATTTTTTTCTGCAACCCTTTTAGTTGTTTCACATAGACCTCTTCTTGAAGGAATCTATTTAAAAATATGCTTTGTACATCTATTTGATATAATTTTAATTTCATGTGACAAGTGATAGCAAAGAGTAATCTCACGAATTCAAGTCTAACTGCCTAATTATCAATGTAACAGTCTCATCAAAATCTATTCTGCAACTTGGGTTTATCCTTGTGTAACTACCCTAATTTTGTTTCAATTAGTCCAACAGAATATAATTATAGATTTGAAATAATTGTAAGTGATGAGCCCAAATCTAATTGGGCCAAACCCAATAAGTCAAGCAAGCCCAAATTAGCTAAAAGGTAACCCAAGCCTGCTTTATCAATCCGACCCAATCGAAGACCCAATGAGTCCGGGGAGATAAGAGCACGTGGAATAGAGATTATCGAGATATGCATTCATGAAGATCAATCCTACCTTAATTGTACTTACCAAAGAAGTAGTGCCCTCTCCCTCACGTCACTGCCTCACCAAACCTATAAATTGTAAGCCCTCTCCACATGAGAGGACATACCTTGGTATCTCACAAAAACCTCTCTACACACATAATTTTTCTCTCCTAGCTATTGTACTTCTCTCAGAGCCTTCTCTCCATTCATCAATATCAATAAAGAGCGATCGGCCACCGTTGTTGTTTTCAAGAGTGGAGTAGATCACCTGGACCAAACCACTATATACCTGTGTGTTGACTCATTATTTACTGTTTTGCCATTAATTGCTTTATTTATTGTTCATTAATCACACCTCTTTACATACTTGACTGTTGATCTTGCACGAAACCAATTTGTACATCATGAGTTTGTCGTCGTCTGTGGGAACGACTAAGTTTTCTACTCTCTTCTAATCCATGAAAATTACGACCAGATCGATGAGTCAACAAACGGGAGACAACATCCCAGCTCCCCGGGAGGAGGTATCGCCTCCCCTCGCACCCTCGGAACCATCTGCCACGACGACTCCCATCGTCGGACAGTAGCTTTTACAGACTATGCAACTACTGGTAAACCAAAATCAGCAAATCATTCAGATAATGCTCACCCAGGGAGGTGTCGTCCCTCAGCCTGTAGGAGGAACCCCACTCCCTCCAACGGAAGAAGTCCAGCAGCCTATACCCTCTGGGTGCCAGCCAGCCCCCCACCATGGGGCTCCTTACCAGAATGTCCTCAGGCAACACCAGGGTCCTTCTCGCCCAGTAGTCCCTCCTTAGGGCGCAGGGAGCTCACATTTTCCTCCTCCTAATGTACCTGCGTAGGAGGACGAGGGAGAAAGTCAGTATGCCGATTATGGAACCCAGTACAACGAACCAACGGAGGACATCGCCAACCAATGGGACGAGAAGATCAGAGAACTGCAAAAACAACTCGGTGATGCTTTCAAAGCCATCAAGGCACAAGCGCCGGAGACTTTAGACTACCTGGTAAAGCGCACTGATACTCTGTTCGTTGTAGATATTGTAAATTATCCCTTACCCTCGAAGTTCAAGATTCTTACCATCGAGATCTTCGATGGTACCAAAGCCCCCTGGATCACCTGGATACCTACAAATCTCTCATACAAATCCATAACGTTCCTGACGAGATCACGTGTAGAGTCTTCCCCACCACCTTGAAGGGGTCTGCTCGTCAATGGTTCGCAAAGATCAAACCCTCCTCAATTCAGTCCTTCACAGAGTTAAGCAAGTCTTCGTCTCCCACTTCATTAGAGGACGCCGACATAAAAAGCATGTTACCCACCTGCTTACCATCAAGCAGGCCAGAGATAAAAACCTTATGAACTACCTCACTCATTTCAACGAGGAGTCTTTCTAGATCGAAGAGCCAAACGATAAGGTAGCCCTGACCGCCTTTATTGCTGGTCTACTCTCCTCTAGCTTTATGGTCTCCATCCTCAAGAAGTCGCCCTCCAGCATGCCCAAGTTGCTATCAAAGGCTCATAAGTACATGAACGCTGAGGACGTCACCAAAGTCCGTCGAGGTGAGTCCTCCCGAGGAGGGGACAAAAGGAAGGACACCTGCGAAGACAAGCGAGAGACGGAGAACAAGAGGAAGAAAATCAAGAGAGTCTCTGTCAAGGACCGTCTCAGTCTAGTGCCTTCGAGAGAACAACAGCCTTTCACGCCACTCAACGCCTCGGTGGAGCACATCTTATTCTAGATATAGGATGACCCCACACTCTGCTGACCAGGAAAGATGAAGTCTGACTCAAAGCGTCGAAATCCCAGCAAGTACTATCGCTTCCACTTCGACCATGGTCACGACACAGACGACTGCTTCTAGTTAAAAAGACAGATCGAGGATGTTGTCCTCTTGACGCCCGTGCCTTCTTGGAGGAGCTTGGGCATTGGCCACTTGATCTCCTTGGACTCCCTTCACTATTCACCTCCGATTCACTCTTCACCTCTGATTTACTATTCAACTCCCTTTGACGGGTGGACCCAGCTCCATGGATCTTGGCGACTTGGGCTCTTTCGTGGGTCCTGGATGTTTGAGCATTTTCTCAGTTCATTGGGCCTAGCCCGGTTAAATTCGGGTTCGTCAATTGCTATTGTATAAACTTGAGATCGAATTGCCCCAGTTTTCTCTTAAAAGCTATGTCTATGATATTTGTAAAATGAGACTGACTGTTTTAAATGTTTTTTAAACCTTGTTCAAGTTTGGGAGGATTTTCTTACAGAGCTTAGTGCTCACCCCTTAGAAACAATACATTTTTCAGATTATGGTCTAGATGAGGAGTTCGGAGTGGAGGAACAGGTGCATTGGGAAGCTCTAATAGACGGGAACGTGGATCCTGATGTGGACGTTTAGAGCTGCACTTCCTAATGTTCTAGACTAGGAAATTCATTTTGAAATTTTGTTCATGTTAATATTTTTGTTATTCCGCTGCGAGATACTAGTTTATTTTGGAATGTAATTGTCATAACCTAACATATTTTTTTAATATTATGACCATGGTTTGACATATTCTTTTGGGAAGATATTATAGATATTTTATATGATGAATAAAATTTTCTTATTTGATGGATTTTATTAGTTGCTCTCATCATGTGAATGATATTTAGATAGTAATACTGTTCAAGGTGGATTTTAGGGCGTTACATTTAATCTTTGGGTCAAGTACGGGTCAGATTTTAAAATCTAAGATTGAATTTTCTATACAAACATTAGATTTGAGGGTCATTTGGACTATTTTTCCCGAACTCATCTTTCAAACCCCCCCCCCCCCTCCCCTCCCAAATTCCCTCTTACCTCCATCGTAAGCAGTCTTCTAAGAACATGTCAAAAATAACTTACCTTGTAATGTGCAATTACCTTGATACTGTACTGTTTGTGGCTTTGACTTAATTTCTTCTCAAAGCATAACAAAAGTATTAATTATCCTTTTATTCTATGTATAGTGCTCCCATATTGGTAGGTGGGGGCAGCTCGAAACATATTTAGATACAAACCCACTATATTTTCTTCTATTTTTGAGATACAAAATTATTAATTATTAATTAAAATTTTAAATATTAGTTTTACTAAACTATAATTTTCAATTTATTGTGTGACTAATCCATTCAATTTTTGTTGTAAGATAGTTATTCTTAAATAAAATTTTATTACTTTTTAAATTTTGAAAAACTTTTTTCTACATAAATAGCACAAACATGTATTATCAATAATATTCTATACATAGTCATTGTATTTAAAAAAAAAAAAAGTGATCTTCTTTTTATACTTCAACATCTCAATTGGAATGTTTTGTTTTATTTTTGAAACTTTTCTCTTACATTGCGTCAGGATCAATTGTGACTGTGCACGACTTTAAAAGTTGGATTTTTAGTTTATACTACAATGTAGACATAAATAAAAGGATGAAATTTTATTCTTGGTGGGCATCCTAACTAGAAGCTTAAATATTTTTTTCAACAATTAATAAAAGTAAAACAAAATATTTAAATTTATTGTATATTCAGTAAATACAAAAAGGGTTAAATGCCAATGTACATAGCATATACACACACAAACTATGTGGTCCTTTTCTCTCCATGTAATCAAGTCATAGTGTATGAAACGAATAAAATTGAAATCTTTTGATTCACATCATTCTAATCAATGAACTTGAACCCTTAAGAGTGGTTCATCAATTGAAGTTGACTTAATTTATTAATATAATGAGGTGTCAAGTAATAAAATTTCATTAAAATTTTTTAATAATTAAAGTTATTGATTTATATCGCTGTCACACCATTAAATTAAAAAAATTAAATTATTCTTTTAAATTTAAATCACATTACTCAAATATTTTTTAAAAAGTAAGGGCCTAAGGGGTCATGGTCCGATGCCCCCAATGGACCCTGGAGATGGCGTGTTATACAAACCCGACCACTTGAACTATGTCATTTTTTTCTTTTCTTTTTGTGTGATGCTTCTAGAAATGAAGTTGGATTTCTTGAGCACAGTAGTCATACCATCCATGCATTCACTTGTGTCCACACTTACAATCTTTTCTGTTGCCATGTGATGCAAATAGGGAACACGTCATACTCATCTAATTAGGGATGACAGTGGACCGGGGAAAAACAAGTATTCGTCCAAATCCGTCCCGTTTGGACCGGGGATGGACTATACGTATTAGACGGTAGACGTATACGGGGATACCCGTATAAACCCCTGCGGGAATGGAGGCGGGGATGGACTTACCCTTACTCCCGCCCCGCCCCGTACCGGTTACCCGCTAAAGAAATAAATAAATATAAATATATATTAAGTTGATTGAGATGATTTTACCACCATTATATTATTTGTGGACATTTGTTTTGGACATTTGTTTCTATTTTGTTCAAATATGTAGTATTTTGGACATTTGTTATTTGTGTTTTATTCAAATATGTTATGTTATATTATGTTGTGTTAGATTATGTTAGATTATTTAGAATGTTGTTGAATTATTTAAAATATTAGATTTCATTAACTTGGGCTTGGGCAAGTACGGGGGAAACAGGGACGGCGACAGAGATTAAAAATTTACCCACTAACGGGGGTGGACCGGGGATGGACGAAATTTTTTTAAGCGGGTACGAGGATGGAGACTACACTCCCCGCCCCCAATTCGGTTCATTGACATCCCTCCGTCTAATTGGAATGATAACAAGTCTTAATATTGGATGCCTTTATCATCCGATTTGTTGGAATTTGGCCTAACTTTTTAATTATCATGAATAAGAGTTTGTTGGGTAATTAATATAAGAGTTTTAATAAATCATGAATAAATTTATTAGTGACCTAATACAAAGTGGAAGAGTTTTAATATACAATGAATAAGTATACTAGACATGTGATAATAAATATAAAAATTAAATTGTATCTGAATAGGTTTAAATTATACTATTTTATTTCTATAAATAAGTGTATATATTATCTAATTAAATACTAAATGACCAATTTTTCAATAAATAACCTGGTCGTTTGATATATATACGATGTATCAAGGTGGGTATGCTATATTGAACCATGTTATATCTTTGTGTCATGTTTTAATTATTTTTTATCTTTGAATTTCTATTTTTTAATAAGTATTATTTGTGTTAATTATTCAATGTGCAAAACTAACAAATGGTATAAAAGTTATGTTCTAACAATTGATACCATAACTATATTCCAACAAGTTAATATACTAACAGGGTTAACAATGACACTAAAAAAATATTTTTTGATACCATAACCCTTTTTTAATCCAATCAAAACACAACACGTGTAAATTTTTTATTATTTTTATGATTACTTATTACAAATAAACAAATCAAAATATACCACCCATAATAATTTACTTGTGGATACTACAGTCTTATTCTATATTAAAACTTGGAAAACTTCAAAAAAAAAAACAAAAACAAAACTCAAAAATTAGTAAATTCTCTAAAAAATTGGTATTTGAACTTAAAAAAAAAAAGGGTAAATCAACACAAAAGTGAGTGCACTCCAAAATTTTTTGACTTTCATCCAAAAAATAATATAAATTCCTCACATAAATAATAAATTTTACTATTAGAAAATATTTTTTCAATACTGTAAATGAGGATGAGTTATTTGACGCGGAAAGATGTGGTTTTCCTGCTTGTTTCCATTGCCCTCCGCAAAAGCGCCGCCCAATACATTAAGAATGTGTTGATAACACCCCCCTTGAAAGTTGGGTGTGAAAACTGAAAGGGTCATTTTCTTCGTTACCAAAAGCACTTTCTCGGTGACCGCCAACATTTGAATAATACTAATGTTATTAAGACATAAAAACGTGATTCATGATGATTTAATCATCTAACAATAACATGGTCTAATTAGATTATTATAATTGATGGCGTGTAAAACACGACTGAGTAGAGTATGCACACTATGGTGTATATATACTACGAGATTTGATCTGAGCCACAAGACTCTTCAGAATGATGTGACAGCTTTAGGAAAAATTGGTGAATTGCATATAGAAGTTAAAATGGTTCACCAACTCGGGAGCTCGGCTAATCAACTTTTTAAGAGAGTCTCTTGCTCCTGTGAATTATATTGAAGATGTAGAAGGGATTACACAATCTTCTTGGTACTATTTTTATTGCTTACCTCAAAATGAGGATTTTGTACAGTATTTATAGCTTAGTTCCTAATTTTATGGGGTCTAGGGCGAGATCTTCGTCTTTCTCTTGTAGGGCTTTGCTTGATTTCAGGCGATGGTTTAGGCAATTAAGGTTTTCGACCCTAGACTGACATTTACTACCGTTGAGGGGCCGTTTAATAGTTGTGAACCATCTCCCACTTATTTTCTCTGAGGCATAAGTCAAGGGAGCCCAATGTCTGAACCTCCAAATTCAGACTTTTTTGGTTGAGCTCCTTTCTTGACCTCAATACTCGAGCTCAGACTTGAAATTCTTCTAGGTATCATCAATAATTATAATTATTGAATTTCTTTATTGTGACTTTTATCAATTGATATATTGTCATGCCAGTAAACTAAGTTAATTTTTTAAATCTAATAACATTATTCATAAGTTTTCTGTCAAAATTTGAAATTACAAAAAAGGTTATTCATGGAGTAACCCATGGATGTATCTATAACAAATATTACTGCGAGTAACTCAGCATTAACATGAGGTTACTTGGCAGTTAATTTCAAGATCCCATATCACTATTTTAAAAAAAATAATAAATAAGTACCAGACTACGACAATTTTGAAACAAAATTATAAAATTACGATACTTTTAAATTTATTTATCAAAGTAAGACAATTTTTTTAAAACACGGGGAATAAAAACATTGTCTATGAAAAAATATTGATTTAAAAGCGTAATTGTCGTGATTGTTGGGAAGACTATACTTTTATTTAAAAAGCAGGGTTGTTAATCATGTTTTTTTAACGAAAGCGGATTCAACAATTCTGCTTTTTAAAAAAAACAGGATCAACAACCCCACTTTTAAAAAGTGATATAATTTGACAAATAAGTTCAAAACTGACATAATTTAGTAAATTTGTTTTAAAATTGTTGTATTTTTATACTTAATTCCATAGTTTCATGGGACCAAAAAATAATATATGGCACCAAAAAAAAAAGACTTTTCAATATTGTAGTTATACCCTAAACGATCTTGACTCTTGATTTATTGCAATTTGCTATTATAATATTCCTAATATCTGTGGGAATGTTTATTTGGTGTAAAAAATTTATTATGATCACAACTATCAAAACTGCCAAGAAACTAATTAGATTCAATCTTTGATAGTTACTACTTAACAACTTCAAGACTCTTAGCTATTATAATTTTCAGCTTTCAACTACTTAATGTAACAACTTTCACCGCATGCTTCTTTTATTCTTCTCGTTTATTGTCTTGATGTCTTTCTCTTTTCACTTGCGTCATCCAATTCCTATCTGGTGCACTACTTTACCAAGTTTCTTATTGTTTTCCTAATATTGGCCATGATTTCATCTCATGCATTTAAGGACTGACCCAAGAGTGATAGAATTTCTATTCCAAAAATCAAGGGTTTTTTATAAAAATTAAATTGTTTTTGAATATGTTTGGATTATATTAGTTTATTCCTATAAATAGGGGTGTTTATTATTCAATCAGTTACTAAATAACCAATTTTTTAGTAAATAATTTTGTCTGTTGATGTATATACGGTATATCAAGATGGATATGTTGTATTGAATTACGTTATATTTTTGTGTCATATTTTAATTATTTTTATCTTTGAATTCCTATTTTCTAATAAGTATTATTTGTGCTAATTATTCGTTGTGCAAAACCAACAAATGGTATCAGAGTTATGTTCTAACAATTGATATCCGAACTATATTCCAAAAAGTCAGTATATTAAACAGGGTTAGATAATGACACTAAAAAAATATTTTTTGATAGCATAACTCTTTTTTTATCCAATCAAAATACAACATATGTAAACTTTTTTATTATTTTTATGATTACTTATTACAAATAAAAAAATCAAAATATACCACAGATAATCATTTACTTGTGGATACTACAGTCAGGGATGGATTTAGTATGGGGGCAGCTGCCCCCACTGAAATTTTTAAAAAATTTAGGACCTAGGTGTAATTTTAAATATTTTAAAAAATTTTTAAATTTGCCCCCACTGAAATTATTTTAAAGTATAGAATATGTTGATGTAATTTTCAAATATTAAAAGTTACCTTTTTCAAATTGCCTGTAACTTTTTGTTTTCCGTAAGCAGTAAACCTTTGTCTTCTCCGGTCGACGGTCTCCGTCCGTCGGCGTCTTCACTAAGCGGCTAAGCCATCTACGACTTGCAGTTATTTCCTCTCACTCTCTCTCGTTTATCTTCTAGGTTTTCTTCAGATCCTCACTCTCTTTACCATACTCGAC
>JAHQCQ010007566.1:5420-17306 GCA_023539305.1 Ilex asprella | reverse complement strand
AGAATACCCACCAATTAAATATTACTTTCTTTTACTGTGTTATTATCTCTTGGTTGTGAAATACCCACCAAGTAGCATTGTTTGGTTGTGGAATACCCACCAAGTAGTATTGTTTGGTTGTGGAATACCCAGCAATTAATTATTGCTTTCTTTAAATTTAAGTCTTATTTTATTTTGATGCATTTCATTTATGCTTAGTTCTAACATTTATTTCTTTATAATGTCTTCCCATTTAATTATTGTCTTTACTTTAACTATGAGTAGCTAAGCTTTTAGTTGGCTAATCCAAGGGAGACCTCCTCTTGGGTATGTCATTTCAACTCGTTGTCTTTCCTCCCTTTAGAGTCAAATGGTTCGGTTTGACGGGGTTGAGAGTGGATGAGTTGGTGAGCCTTTGATATTCCGTAGGCCTAGTCACGGTTTATGCTTAGATACTCACCAATCTCATCCCTAGCTTCCCCCGAATCAATCGTTCATTCATGCTCAATCGGAGGAAGGTTTTGAATTGATTTGGTATTCCCATTGGAATGAATCCTTTGGATTAGCCAACACTTGTTTTTATTTTATTATCACAACTTAAACCACCATCAAATTCCAAAACAAAAAATGATTTTGCCATTTTCTTTAATAAAAATCACTTTCATGATGGTTCACTTCCTTCCCTGAGGAGACGACCTTGGAATACTTTTCCAAGTAAAACACCGACACACAAAAGACTCCTTGCGATTGGGGAGCACTTTTATTCACACACACACATTTCATTCATTCCATTTCCCTTGCCTCATTGCCCTTTCTTTTGACACTATCCCTAGGGGAAGAAATCTTTTCTCCCCCAGCCATACATTGCATCATTTGAGTGAGAGTAATTAGGGGTTATTTGAGGTAAGGTTTATTGGACAATCAGTACAGCGTACTGGTACGGCCAAAAGTGATCTAACTGTTAAAAGTCGCAATCTTGGTCCGATTTTAGCCTTATAAATACCCAAGGTCACCTATTTTGACTCCATTTCAGCCCTCCAACCTTAGAAACCCAAAGAGATAAAGAAAGGAAGAGAAGAGAGAAAGAAGGGAAGAGAAAAACAAGAGTTTAAAGGAATTAGTCAAGATCAAACCTAACTTCCAAGAACAAGGTAGGGGATTTCTTCTCTTTCTCTTTCATTAAGATTAGGGTTTATGTATATATGTATGTTTTGCTATAAATGTGATATATGTGATACAAAATCATCCTATCTTAGTCTTTTGGACAGTGAATACATGATTTATCAAAGTTAGGGTGGATTACCCATGAAATTCCTCTTTTGTTTGAAAAACCCTAGATTTTTGGAGAGAGATAAATTTTTTTCTTAATGTTTTCTTTTTTTATTGACATTGGGTGCATAGAACTTTGTGTTGAGTAATAAATGATTTCATAGTGATCTCTTGTCTTTTCATAGTTGATTATTGAAATTATGACATGATGAAATTGGAAATTTTTAGAAATATGCTTGTAATAGAGGATATGTTGGTTTTCTTATTGTATGGTTGTTGTGAGGGACTTGAATTGCCATCGAAAGATGCCGTAGAGTATTAGAGGTTAGTCTATCCCAGTGGGGGTGAGATGGTTTTCTGACACTTGTAGTTGGTGGTCATTTGGTAATGGCACCACTATCGTTCACTGGAGTTCGAACGAGGGTTGGTATACCTTTCTTGGGAAGGGACTCGTCACTGCCATTGGTATGGTAGACGCCCTTTCCCAAAGTGCTTGTGATTTGATTATGATTGGTGAACTAGGTATAGTCGTTGGGTAGATTCTTGAGAAACAATCAACGTACATGGTATGAGATAAACTAATATATATCAATATATCTAGATGAGAACATGGATTGGATTAAGTCGGAGCCGGTGCATTGGTATTAGACAATGCAACGACAGACGGCTTTTCTAACCATTTGGGAATGGTTTCTTGTTAGACATACTTTTTAATGTTTCCATGTATTTACCGTTGTTGTATAAACTTGAGATCGTTCTAAATATCCTTGTTTTATTTCAAAAGCTATATATGCTATTTTGTTAAATGAGACCGACCGATTTTACATTTTTTTAAACCATGTCGGAGTTTGGGAAGATTTTACTATAGAGCTTTGTGCTCATCCCCTACAAATACATGTTTTTAGATTTTGTACTAGAGGAGGAGTTGGGAGTAAAAGAGCCGGTATACTGCGAGACTCCGCTAGACGGAAGTGTGGATCCCGAGGTGGACGCTTACATCACCACATTCTTGTGCACTAGACTAGGATATTCTTTTGAAAATGATGTAAAACCTAGTTTATTTTGTTATATTCCGTTGCGCTGCATTATTTCATTTTGTTGAAATGTAAAGGACAAGATGGACCTATTCTTTTGGGGTTGTAAACGCCACAACTTGGCTTATTCTTTTGGAATGATATTGCCCATGTCATATATGATGAATGAAACATCTTCGTATCAATGGTGGTATTTAGTGCTCTCATGATGTAAATGGTTGTTAGAATGTAATACCGTCCAAGGGGGTGTTTGGGGCGTTACAGTACCTTTACTTTGAGAAGTCCTCTACTTAGAGGGATGAGCATCACTCACTTTTCTAGCTTTACCAAAGCTATGAAGATTGAGTAGTTTCTCATTCACTCTTTAGTAAGAGGTGAAGGGTATGTATTGATTATTCGGAAGTTATATGATGCTTTGTTCTAATGCTTAACGTTTTCATCTCCTTGCTTATTGGATGATTGATTGCACCTAGCAAAACTAAGGTATTTTGTATAATCGAAAGTCTTTCTATGACACGAATGACTCTTGCATGAAAAGACTCCTCGTTTCAAGACAAGTACCCCAGGTAGATCTTCATGACTAACCTTTAATTATCCCCATTAAGGAGCTTATTTAAAAGAATGGATTATTAAAATCATGGTTGGATGTCACGTGGGAACACTTGCTTGTTTGTGGACACGATGACTCTCGGTGCAAACAATTCTTGTAAATCTCTATAAGACATTGGATCCACGATTTTAATTCTCATAATGCATCTTTATCTTCCGATTAACTTGCTGTTGACATGGGAATTAATTGAGTTATCAAGCACAAATATAATACACCGGATAATTGACCACATATCCCGATCCTTGAACTAAAGAGTGACTTTCCTGTCATTTGAATTAATCTTATATTCTGTCTAGAAAATTTCTTGGAAAGAATTCAATATTCTGTTCAAGAAATCATCCACCATTCACAACTTAAAAATCTCAAAGGATACAATCAATTGGTCTATGTTACCATCTGCTTTGAAACACCAAAACTACTAGTTCCCTGTAGATTCGACCCCAGACTCTAACCGGATTATTACTACAACTTGACCGCCTACATTGGGTGTACACATTTCGGATCAAGTCAAATAGTTCAGTAGGATTGAAGATAAAGATGAAAGCATGGTGGAGCCCAGATGTAAAGTTCAAGAGGTTCATTGAAACGACACATCCTGAAGATTAGTGTCATGAGATGATACATTTTCAAATTTTATCATCACCCACACAGACCTTGTAACGCCCCAAAATCCCCCTTGGACGACATTACTATTTAAAATCATTCATATCACGAGAGAAACTAAAAAAAAATTCATAATTAAAGGAAATTTCATTTCATTATCCATAATATTTACCACTTCATCCAAAATAATATGCCAAGCAATGATCATTGCATTCAAAAGAATATACCCAACTACGACAATTACATCCCAAAAATTAACTATTATCTTGCAGCAGAATAAGAAAAATATTAACATGAAAATTATCTCAAAATAATCCTCCTAGTCTAGGGCATAAAAAGAACAGTTCTAGACATCCTCCTCTGGGTCTACATGCCCATCATGTTGAGCTTCCCAAGCTACCTGCTCGTCAAATCTAAACAAAAATTAGAAAAGAATATTTTTTTGTAAGGGGTGAGCACTAAGCTCTATAGGAAAATCCTCCCAAACTTGAACAAGGTTTCAAAGGTATATAAAAAAGTTTGTTGTCACTTTTCAAAATATTGTATATAACTTTGAAATAAAACAATGACATTTAAACATATCTCAAGTTAACGCAATGACAATAAATTAAAGGAAGAGCAAAACCAAGTTACAAATAATAAGCCATTTCCAATGACAAACCATTTCCCATAAGTTCTGGTGGAATCCCATTCTTCCAACAAATTCTTGTAGAAACCATTTAACATTAGCCATAATCAACCATTTTTACAAAGAACAATTACCCACCAATTATAACATATCCCCCAGTATATCTCAGATAGGAAGTAAGATATCACATGGATACACACATTGAGAATATCCTAGCCCACGCACACCCCCAAATCCTCAAGGATATCCAACTTTGGGAAGGGAGTATACCAACACAATGACAGTGACGAATTCAACCTAGGAATAGTCTACTAACCCTTTTCCTCGGTACCCATGAGCGAATAATGGTTTGGTTCTCACAAGGCACCAACCCCACTATGAGTGGTAGAAAAAATTCAAACCTGCACAGAGTAAGAAACTCATCTAGCGCACTCTACGATATCTGGTCAACGACCACCCATGGTCATCAAAACATCAACAAGAGATACAATACCCGACAATATCTCAAATCACAATTAAATCAATAAATCCCCAATTTTCTATATTCAAATCCACATTTATTTTTTCAATGGAATAATTTTAAAAAATAAGCAAGAGAACATCAAATATATAATTTTCGGTATTTATTTAAGCACCAGAGTTTTGAAATCAAGAACAAGTGAACATTAAGAAGAAAAATTCATATTTCTCAAAAACTCGGGTTTTGGGATCACGAACAAGTATTTTATGTCTATCAAACCATAACTTCTTTCAACACATGATAATATTTGCAAGAGTATCAAGAAATAATGATTTTATAGCACATATATATATATATATATATATATATATATAATGTCCAAGCCTCAATGAACAAGAAAAGGAAGAAACCCCTACCTTGTTTCCTTAGCTTTTGTGTGAGAACTAAAGAATTTGATCCCCATCAACCTTGTATTTCTCCCTTTCTTCCTTCTTCTCTCTTCTCTAAGCTTCTCTAATGGTTAGAATGGATGAAATGGGTTGAAAATGTGAGAGGAAACACCAAAATAAGTCTCAAAGTTGATTTGAAATGTGTACACCTAAGTGCAGGCGGTCAAGTTGTAGTAATAATCCGATTTAAGTCCAGAGTCGAATCCACAGGGAACTAGTAGTTTTAGTGTATCAAGGTAAACAGTAACATAGACTGATTGATCGTAACCTTTGAGATTTTAAAGTTGTGAGTAGCAGGTGGCATCTTGAACAAAATAATGAATTCTTTTCAAGAAGTCTTCTAGGCAAAATATAAGATGAATTCGAGTGACAGGAAGTCACTCATTAGTTTGAGGATCGGGAATTGTGGTCAATTATCCGGTTGGTTATATTTATGCTTGATAACTCAATTAACTCTCATGTCAACAGCAAGTTAATCGAAAGATAAAGATGGACTGTGAGAATTAAAATCATGGTTCTGATGTCTTATTAGAAATTTACATGAATTGTTTGTACCGAGAGTTATCGCGTCCATAAACAAACAAGTGTTTCTACATGACATCCAACCATGACTTTAATATTCCATTCTTTTAAATAAAGCACAATAATGGAGATGATTAAAGGGTAGTCATGAAGATCTAGCCGGGCTACTAGACTTGAAACGAGGAGTCTTTCAATGCAAGAGTTATCCGTGTCATAGAAAGACTTTCGATTATACAGAGTACCTCAGCTTTGTTAGATGCAATCAATCATCCAATAAGCAAGGGAATATAAATGTTAACCATTAGAACAAAGCGTAATATAATTTCTAGATAATCAATACATGTCCCTTACCTCTTACTAAAGAGTGAATGAGAAACTACTCACTTTTCATAGCTTTGGTAAAGCTAGAAAAGTGAGTGATTCTCATCCCTCTAAGTAAATGACTTCACAAAGTAAAAGTACAATTAACAAGGAGCTAATCTTCAACGAAGAATGAATGAATCACTTTCCACCCTTCACGGCTTTGGTAGAATTCTAGAAAGGTGGAAGAGTTTCACTCCTCTAAGCAAGAAGGGAGCTTAAATAATGAAAGTGCAAGACATAAATAAAAGGATGTATGTAAAAGCATAAATGTAAAGACTTAAAGTAAATTAAGAACATAAACGTAAAGACTTAAAGTAAAAGAGATTATAATTCTTAAGCAAATGCGAATATAAACATTAATGTAAAGAAATGAGTGGGAATCTAAACTTCCCAATTCTCTAGCAAGATGAAACTAAAACGAAGAAAAGGAATTAGAAGTGCTACAAGAAATACAAGTGCTAAGTCTAAGTCCAAGTGCTCTCCCTTTCTCTGCACAAACTAAGTGTATTTATAGGCAATGAAAAGGCAGGGAGAAGGGTAAAAGAATAGAGTTGGGCCCCAAAGTTAAAGTGAAAAGCCAACCACTCTGCAGGCAGTCTGTCAATACCGTTCGAACGGTAAATGACGTTCGAACGGTTTCTCTGTCTTTGCTCTACACCGTTCACACGTCAGATGGATTCAGTGCCTGCCATTTAGGTCAGAAGACATGTGGTCCTCTGTGGAAATCTCCCTCCAAGTCCTCTGTGCAAATCTTTCTCCATGTCCTTGCAGAATCTGACTATTGTATCTCCAATAATTCCAGGCTCGTTCAAACGTGAATTGTCGTTTGAACGTTGCACTCAAGTGCCTGAGCCTTCTGACTATAAGTTTGCAACACGCCATGTCTTTAGTCAGTCTAATCTTGTCATTGCTCCAATGAACGTTCGAACGTCGAGGACCATTCGAACGTAGTACTCAAATCTCCATGGGTCTTGTCTGCAATACAGTTTATAATAGCTGGCCTGGTTTCTTATGACTGTTCGAACGGTATGTTGCATTCGAATGTTGCTTCCTTGTTCCAAACTTTTACAATTTGTTCCCTAATGTGTTTTTATTGCCTTCAAAGGTAGTTTTTGCACCCGTTAAATCCTTGTTCACTTTAAGACCTAAAACATCATCACTTAAACTCCATCAAAGCAAAAAAGGGCATAAGAATATGCTACATTTGAGTACTAATCACACCCCCAACCTAGATATATCTAGTCCCTAGTAATACAACAATAGTTAAATGTAAATCTATTTCTAACACCTTTTTCGTAGGTTATCCGGTTGCATTTAGCTTATGCGACAACCGTTAAACCTCTAGGTTTACCCTAGTGGACAGGTGGTGTCTTGTGAGGGTTTTCAGTGAAGCTACCCACAAACTCCGGTCGAACAAATGTAAATGTGAGATTGTTGATTAAAGTAAATTATCATCATGGTCACTGAGATACCCATACCTCAAATTCGACTTTAAATCCCGCATGCTCTTCACTATTGGTACCATCCCTATGCAAAAGTTAGCATCTGTCACATTAGCATTTGAAATTTCATTTGTAGTAGGATGGTCATTCTAGAAATAAAAATTGGTATATAAAAGTCATTCCACTTACACCACCCTCCATAGATAGTTTTGATTTCACAAATCTCTCAAAGGATTGCTCTCAGCAAAGGATTCACTCCGAATATGGTGACTTGTTTCTCACTGACCATGTAATCAGAAGATGGCTAATCAGAAATTGCATGCATAATTTAGTGAAGGAGTGAAACTTCTTAGCAAATAGACTAATCATGTTCTTGGCATAACCTCATGGAAGAATATTGATGCAAATAACGAATTGTTATATAACATATCCCAACTTTTGACAACATGCATATGCATTAGACTTGAGATCAATTAGGGCTTTCATAGGTTGAAATGTGGCTAGAGGTCAGTGGCTAACTAAATGACGTCAATGGAGTTTCAAAAGAAATGATATATCTTTTATGTATTTTAGCACACCTCTGGTTGGATTTTCGACATTTCTTCTGGGAACATGATTTCTTTCTTGCATATTTCCCATTTTTCACTTTATTGGCAATTCCCTGTCGTTCTACCTCTTTTCCTTTTTCGGTTGTTTTCACCGATTTTATTTTCTTTCATGGAACAGTAGCCTCCATTATCTTTTCTAGTTTCCTTGCTTTTCTGTCTCATTCGGATTTATACGCGGGTGCAAAGAAAATTAGATAGCAGGATAAGTCAAGTATTTTTTCTTGTGGCTTGGTCATCATATGGGCTTGTTGGAAAATAATTCATACTTTAAAGGCTCGATCTTGGCTGACTAGGGTCATACTTTTGTGAAAGGATTAGCTAAGGCTCAAAGTTGATCCAAAGATGGCCTAAGATCCTTTCTCAAGTATGTGCATATGCATGTGTCGTCTTGCCTGTATTTATTGTGGGATATGTCAATAGATCACATTAGTTGTATCAATCAAAACAAAACTAAGAGATTATTGAAAGATGAGTGGTGAAAGAAAACCGTTCTCGAGTATATGTGGATATTCTCTCTGAAGCATCGCAAGGCTCAAAACTTACTGTGGTCTCCTTTGTTATCTCCACCGGTTATGTCGGGTTTTTCAGGGAATGTCGGTTATGTACCGATTCTATTTTCGAGTTTGATCACCGTGTACTTTGAGGATAACAAATAATAATATTCATTTGATAATGTAAGCATATAGGTAATATCAGTTAAAAGAGTTGTGGTCTAAGGTCAAGATTGCCAAGTTGTGTGTCAAACTAATCATGTGATTAGTTACTTCATCAAACAATCTTAACCTCCACATGTGTTTTTATTAACAAGAGTTACTAAAGTGCTAATTTTACAAATGCTTTTAACTAGATAAAAATGATAAACTGAATCATTCCATTCACAAAATATGATCATTCGGTACATTAATCATAAATGATCCAATCTATCCAAAAGAAGTAATAGAATAACAACATAACCACACAAAACTTAAAAATATCCATAAAAACACCCAAACAAACTAAACACACAAACAAAAGAACAGATAATCCTAAAAAACAAATATCTCCTCTCAATCTCTTCTAGCTCCACCCCTAAGATAGCTAAGAATCTCCTCTTGTTGTTTGAAGATCTCTGCTTGCTGTCGGAGAATCTCAGCTTGATTGATCTCAATCCCAATTATAATATCCCTAAGGGACCTCCGAGCACTGGAGCTAGGTCCTGCTTGGTTAAGCTGTGCTTTCTCCTCCTCCATCTCTCTCTAACTCTCTCTCTTACTCTCGGTCAAGCTCTTCTTGTACTTCATCCCCTCCTTGGGCTGGTGGCATTTTTTGCCTTCTTGCCGAGGTATCACTGTGCCCTCGGCTTCTCTTGAACGAACCCTTGTTAAGTTGTCCCATTGACAAATGTATCTGCATCTCTGGCCACTCCCATACTCCATTTTCTAGACAAATCTCCGTCACCAAAGTGCCAAAGGGCAATGCACTTTTCTTCACATTACACCCTTTCATGATTTCATTTAGGATGAGAGAAGGGAGGTCAATGTTATGTCCTTTCCCTATAGCATAGAGGAGGCGAGCCATCTCTGGAAAAATCTCATTTTTTCTTTTTAGAGGGGCTAAGTTGGAGACCGCAATAAAGTTGAGCATTCTATACTTGTCGGTCAATTCCCCTTGTTTCAAAAAATTTCTCCTTCCCCATGAAAAATCCGCAATCCTAGTCAAATCCTTGCCTACCCTATCCAACTCAACATTTTTCTTTAGGGGGTATTTGGGGTTTTCGACTTGAGGCAGCTCTGGTCTAATCTCCTTGAGATACGCCTCATGCACATTGATGTGGTTACCTCGTACATAGGTCTGGATGGTGTCGTTGATGATTTCGACGTTGGAGTAAAACTCTTGCACCAAATCAACAATGACCCTCCTCCCCCATTCTTCAAATGCCGTACCCGTTCTCTTTTCTCCATCTTCTCTAGCAAACCTAACTCAGCAAAGTCAGAGACTACAATGTCTTTCTCACAGACCACAACTTGATTTCTGAAGAAATTCTCATACCTTTCCGCTATTAGAGCGTTTGGAAGCCTGGTACGATCGTACCTCTTTCTCCTCTCCTTGCCTTGTCCTTCTTGGATCACCTCCTCAACCTAGTTGGGCTTTTGGTTCACTGGTGGATCACGCCTTGTAGGTATCTTCATCCGAGGCATGGCGTTCGAACGGTGGCAACCTGGAGGAGGTTCTGAAACTTTGGGTTTTCTGGTGTGGGGTTGATGTTTTTGAGCTGGAGATGGGTTAGGGAGGGTCGAATAAGGGTTTCCTGGGGTTTGAAGGTCAATTGAGGTATGGGAAGTGAGGAACAAGCTCTAGGGTTTGAAAGGTTTTGAGAATTTTTAAATGAATGAGACGTTCAGGCTTTTATACTCTACATCGTACCGTTCGAACGATGAAAACGTTCGAACGTGAAATGAAGGATTTTAAACTATCGTTCGAACGGTAAAGGGCGTTCGAACGGTAAAGGGTGTTCGAATGGTGATTGCTCCCAGTACTTTGTGTTTTCAATAGTGTTTTCATCAGAGAAGTCATAAGATGCAAAGTACTGCGAGAATCACACGTTCGAACGGAACTCAACGTTCGAACGTTAAACCAAAAATAAAATGTTCCTCTATTACACTACATATACTCAGAGCAGGTTAAACATCACAAGTTCAAAACAAAAATTCTTTGCGTCTCAGGGTAAATGCCCACCCACGCTCGGGGTTGGTATTTTGGGACATTCCTTACTCGGCCCATATTTTCATTGTAGCAATTTAAAAGCAGAAAAATATTTACAAAAATAAAAAGGAATTGCACACTATTTACCAAAATTCGGATAATTGGCTGTCATTCCTCAAAACACAATTTTTCCACAGTTTGTCAGAAAGCAATCTTAATCGTAGTCATCCTCTCTGTAGTTCGAACAACCAGTGACTCTTCCAATCTCTTGTCGTACAAATCGGTTAAGCAAAACACCAGAATAAGATGGCATTTTAGAATAATCCTTACTCTGCCCATTCACTATCTAGTCTAATCGATCGAGTGCACGACCAAAATTGGTTCATAACACTGATTGTATCTTTTATCATGAAATATCCAACCACACTGTTTACAGGCACCAAGTCTCTTGGCACGACGGCGTTTAGCAAAAGTGCTTCTGCCATAGAGGAGTTTTGCTTGCTGTTCTCGGACCTTATTTTTACTTGCCAGTCTTGCTTTTCTCATGATCACAGTATACACATCTGATGGAAAATTGCATAGAATTCCTAGACTAAACCAAAAAATTTTAACATACATGATTCCTAAGCTTTAAGACTCACTATCTGGTTCTTTAACGTCTACCAGTCACAAAGATAAATTTAAACTGACCCTCAGATAATAAACAAGACACATTACACAATAAAATCAGAACAACATCAACAACAACATAAATAACAAAAAAAATTTAAAAATTTTATGGTACAGGTACTAAAACAAAATACAAATAAAATATGAATTGTAGGTTCTCACACCCCCCAACCTGAACTGACCATTGTCCCCAATGCTTCGAATTTACCAGTATGGATTTTTGAAATGAGGTTGAAAAGCAGTGACTCGTGCTTCTTCATGCAACCATTAATCTTTTTGGTTCAGATCTTGGCCTTGGTTAGGCTTGTGTGTGATTATGAAAAGCAGCAGTATACCCATAAACAATTGTAGTAAAACAATATAAAACATGAGAATAGAGATTTGATCTTTGGGGTACATGGACATGATTTCCCTTGGGTATGGTCGGTTTTGTAGAAAAAAGGGAAAAAAACTAAGGAGAAGAAAGAACGAAGCAGAACAGAAAGCGAGGAAGAAGAAGAAGAATAAAAAGTAGATGGAAAGAAGAAAAAGTCGGTGGTGGGGGGCCCAATGAAGACCGATGGGAAAG
>JAHQCQ010007565.1:0-17314 GCA_023539305.1 Ilex asprella | reverse complement strand
AAAAGTAATAATTTTTAGAAGTATGATACCAATTTTTTTTATCCATGCATTTTTCTCCATATTGAACAAACAATTAGTGCACCTGAGCTTTGGGGAGGTGAGAAACATACATGTTATTTTTATTTTGAGAGTAGGTTGATTTTGACCAATTTTTCTAGAGATGAGAAAAGGGACCACATATCCACAAAATAGAAATGTGACAACCAGTGGTTCTTGTTAGATTTTTTCTTATCCCAAAACTCCTTAACCAAAGTTAAGGCACCACTAACAACAAAATGATTAAAGAAATATCCTGCTTTGAAATTAAAATTTTATACATGTCATTTATCGAATATTGTATTTGAGGGAATTGAAGAGAAATGATAATGAAAGGAATTTAAATCCCAATCCGGCTTCCCAGTAGGCTATTGGGTTATTGGATCAGCCCATACATCACAATCAAAATATCCAAGAATATTTTTACATCGGATCACATGTTAATTTTTATAATACTTTAGAAAACAACAACGGACTTTTTTTTCCATACTTGTTAGTGTACACGTGCGTTGCACATGGATTATTTTGAATAGTAAATAATATATATCATTTTTCTACAAATAATCAAATATGATATTAGGAAAAACTTTTTAATATGTGTTTTGTACTGAACCAGAGGAACAAGATGACTATTGGATATGTTGTGATCAACTTTATTTAATTCAGAGCACAAAATTCATATTTACAAGATGTACTTAAGATAGTTAATATTAGTCTTTTAACATAATAAACTAACATTTCCTATAGTTATTGTCTTGAAGTATTAGATTTACCCTTAACTTTTCAATTTTATATAGACATGATCATGTCATGGACCTTTATTGTTCGTTCATTCAAGTCTTTCTTTGTGATTTTACATGAGTAAAACATGTAAATCAAGTTCCTAAAGAAATACAAAAAAAAAAAACTAAAAACATAATAAAGATCAAATTAGAGTGATTACAAACAACCAACAATTAGAAAAATTCATGTTGACTATTACACAGACAACAGAAAATCATCAAAAAAATAAATGGTTGACAATGGATAATACATATTACAAATTAAAGATCAATACTCGGTAACCATGTGTGTGTGTGTGTGTGTGAGAGAGAGAGAGAGAGAGAGAGAGAGAGAGAAAGGGATAAAACATCTGAAACTTTAGAATGAGCTTCTTGAGAAGCTTAACATTCTTCGTCTCTCTTATGTGGCTTACCGCATCTATTGAAGCAATTAAAGCATTTCATCTCTCTCTTCAATATCTGTCAAGCAACATTATGAATACTTAAACATGATAAACAAAACAACATTATAAGAGTAACTTTGTGATTTTAGAGTCGCCATGAGTAACTAATTGTGGAAGAGTTACAGACTTTCACAATTACTCAAGTATGGATTTCAATTCAATCAAAATAAATTTCAATTTATGTCTAGTAAGTATAAATTATAATTGACATATTAATTAAGGATACGTTTAATGCATATAAATATTTATATGTAGAATCCACAAAGTCACTTCGTGACCATTTGAAACCATTATTTCATAATTTTAAGAGCCTAATTCCAAAATTACGGTAATTTTTTGGTGAAGAAAAAATTGACTTTAAAATATTAAAATAGGGTAAAAAAGAAGAATAATTATTTTTCAAGATAGTTGGCATTTATATAGAGTATGGTATATAGAGATAAATTATAAGATTTGATATTTGTTTTTTTAGGACCATGCAACAAAATATAATATTGGGAAGTTAAGTTATAATTATTTGAGGTCTTTAAAATCAATTCTAAAATTTTAGGATTGAACTTAACATTTCGGATCAATACTTACTAAATAATTGAAAAATATATATAACTTGACCTATGAAGTTTTATTTTTTTAGGATCGATTATAAAATATATTTTTTGTTAGAATTTGAATCCAAAAAAATATAATTTAACCCACAAATTTGTAGTTTTTGATATGGTACTTTATCTAGTACTGTCTTCTTACACATAATAAAATATGTTTAAGGGTAATTTGGATAATTTACTATAAAAAAATATAAAAGTAATTTGAATGGTTAACTAATAGTTAACTATAAATGGATACAAGGGTCTTTTTACTATTTTATAAGGACACAATAGTCAATCAAAAGTTTTTCATATTAAGGTACTTTTATTAGTAGTATAGATAGATATAGATAAATATAAAGTAATTATTAAAAATGATGAGAAATTCAAGTGTAAAGCAATTATCAAAAGGGGAATACTATTTGGACTTAAAATGTGTACCTTTTTTTTTTGGGTCAATACTTAAAATATGTACTTGATAATCACAGTCCCAATAAATATTAAGACCCACAATGAAATAAATAATTGTGATTATCAAGTACACATTTTAAGTCCATGTATCATTACTCTTGTCAAAAAGTTGCAATTGGTTACATAGTCCGCACGTGAAAATTCAATTAGGGAAGCCAATATTTTGGGAGAAAAAATTTATCAAATACTCTATCTGCTAAATTGATTATTTTAGTATATAGTATAGATACGATCCCAATATTATGTGCCTCTTCCGATGGGTTGATTAGATAAACAGTAAAAAATGAGAAACACACCTCTGAGGATTTTGGCGTTGACGACGTCAACTTGCGAGAAGATGGTGGGGCAAATGACGCGAGAGAGAGAGAGAGAGAGAGAGAGAGAGAGAGAGACGGGTTAGAGGAAAAGGACATAGGGCTAATGAAGTGGTGAGAGTGATGTATCTTGTTTCATAGAGGCTACTATAGAGCTCTAGAGTTTGTGGGTCGACATAAGAGAGTGACACAAATTTGTAGAGAGAAAAGAAAGGAGTTACCCGAGGATAAACGAGTTTGATACTTTGAGTTGGTTGGCAAATAGTTACCGAGGATTATTTTTCGAGGGTAAATATTTTTTCAATAATATTATTTTAACTTAATTTATTGACTTAATTCACCATAACCATTGAATTGGAGGTAAGTCCCAACTATTAGTGGGTCTATTATCAATTACATAATAGTGATTGAGTATGTTAACAAATTAGATCAACTATCACTACTTTAAACAAACTTTTTACACCCAAATAATAAAAGATTGAGGGTGACATGTTGCAAAATCCAATGGTCAGGATTAAGTCAATAAAGGTCTGAGGGAGATAAAACAATTAGGAGAAAAGGGTCTTCATAAATTTCAAATAATGAAGGGACGTGACATCATGAACCGAAGGTTGCAGATGGTTCGGTGTACAATGGATGATATTCGAAGTAGAGACCATGATTACTTGTCTCGTGGCCAAAAAAGACTACTCCAGCGATTAATAGCTACCGCCTATAAATATAGAGGCTTAGGCTGCATAAAAAGGATCTCTCGATCACATACACGCACAAACAATATACCAAAGTCTTCCTCTGCACTGTTTAGCTTAGTTTATTTGTTTTTGCATTGTAATAGTCACTCCACTAACCTCATTTCCATTTAATTTCAAGTACAGTAGTTCATACAACAATTCTTATTTGTGGTCTTCATTACTGTCTTTTTTCCCAAGTTATTCTAATTTCCTAGTTCGTTTTCTCGCTACTAAGGAAATTGTTTAAGTCCTTGATCTCCAAGGAATGGAAAAGAATCTAGAAGTAATCTTACACTTCATTTCAACTGCCTGAACAGTCACACACCAATTTGAATAAGTAAGGTCAAAACTCTTTGGAATTTAAGTCCATTTGTACTTTGGCACGCCCATTGGGATCAACCGTAGTAGTGTGGCACATATTCATGGAAATGCCAAGTCAGGCTCAGTAGACGTGCCTCCAGGGCATGAGATAGTTGAAGAAAGGGGTGTGGTGTTCCCAACTTTCCAAAAGAATTGGCTCAACACAAGGGGCAAGAAAATCGAGAGGCTAGCTCAACGACAAAAATTGAAATCAAAGTAATTTCCCAGGAAGTTTCCCATCAGGTATCGAGATTCCTCAATGGCCTAGGATATTTGATAACAGACGAATTTGGTCATACAAGAACAAGCTTTTAAACGACTGTTCGAGACCATGAATAGAACAGGGTTCACAAGGCAATAACCACTACCTCCAACAAAACCACCACAACTAGTGTTTCCTTCGTACATGCTGTTGGACCAAAACAGTTTTTTAAATATAAAAACTGAGTTTTTTGTCGACTTTGAGCCTAAATTAAAGTGAGACCCGATTGTTATTTTGAATAAAATTTTGTGGGTTCATATTCTACTCCGTGAGAAGAATAATGTAGTATATTCACTTGCTTAAATCGAGTAAGAAATGAATGAGAAAATAGGCTCTAAAATGACCCTCTTGAAATGTAGAAATAAAGGATGTGTAATGTGGAATATGACACCAATCCCACATTGGTTGAGGAAGAGATTCAATATGGGCATATATAGGCCAAGTTTGCTCTATGGGATTGGGCCCCAAGGGGTACCACAATTTTATGAGCGGAGCGAGCACCTACATGTCTTCGGTTCAACCACACGCGCGTGCGCGCCGCCTGCCCGCCCGCCTCGCCACGACCATGACCACGACCCGGCCAAGTGTGGGTGTGGGTTCAACCTTGCTCTATCTTTTTAAAGAAAAGTCATTTAATTAAATGGGCGTGAATTTCTTAACCCGAAATTAATTTTCGGTATCCATGGGTCGGTTATTTGCTTCCTCCTAACAATTATTCAAGAAGGTGTGTCTTCTGGCTGTTGCATCTTGTCATTCTGGGTTGTGTCCTTTAGTAAGGTGACTGTCCGGAAAGTCACCAAAGAGTCTATATTCCCAGGTTCATTACCATTCATCATTCATTCAATTGATCGGTCTGTTCAGCATTTCAGCATTTAAACAGTGTGCATTTTAGAGAGTACACAACACAAGTTTGATTCATTGTACGAATTGATTGAAGTGCTACTTCTATTTGTGGAAGATCATTGTATCCTGGGAGGTAGGCGCTCGATATTCCATAAGCACCAAGTGTGGGGGCGAAATCTGTCTTAAGGACATAGTGTCAAACACTAGCCTTGATCTGCTTTACTTTTTATTCTATACCATGTTAGTATTATTGTTGATTTGACAAACAGTTACATGTAACTGTTTGTTGTTATTCTTTCGTAACACTGCGATAACTCTTTCCTGTAACAGTTTCGTTTCTGTGTTACTCTTTACTGTTACTGTTTTGTTACAGTAATATGTCTGTGTAACTGTTTCAAGTATATTGTTACTGTTTTATAATATCTTACATAGTTCACATCATAAATTATAATAAATGATTTTATACTATTTGGAACACCACATAAATCCAACAATCTTAAGACAGAATTTCGTTAGTTTAATTACTTGTTGTGTTTTTGATACATGTCTTAGTTTTCTAAAATATTACCGCCAAGTTATTGTTGCGATAGATGCATGGAAGCACTCTGATTTTCTGTGCAAAAATTATATCCTCAATGGATTGGATAACACATTATATAATGTGTATAGTCCAATTAAGACGGCTAGAGAGTTGTGTGAATCCTTAGATAGAAAATACAAAATGGAGGATGTCGGAATGAAGAAATTCGTTGTGGGCAGATTCCTTGACTACAAAATGGTGGATTCCAAGACTATCATAAGTCAAGTTCAAGATCTTCAAGTGATCTTACATGAAATTCATGCCGAATGGATGGTGCTTAGTGAATCTTTCCAAGTGGCTGCAATTATTGAGAAATTACCGCCAAATTGGAAGGATTTCAAAAATTATTTGAAGCACAAACACAAGGAGATGAAGCTTGAAGACTTGATCATGAGGTTGAGGATTGAGGAGGACAAAAGAGTCTCCGAAAAGAAAGTTGGTAATCATTCCATGGAGTCAAAGGCACATGTGATTGAAGAGGGACATAAAACCAACAAGAAAAGGAAGTATGTTGGCCAACAAAGGGCCAAGGGTGGTGATTTCAAAAGGTTCAAAGGCAACTGCTTTGTGTGGAATAAACCGGGACATCATGCAAATGATTGTCGAAGCCGTAAAGCACAAGTGAACCACAAGAGGAAGGCTGCCCAAGCCAATATAACCAAGGTAGAAAACTTTCTGAAAATGTTTCTAACATAAGTTTTTCTACTAAAGTATTCGAAGTAAATTTGGTGGGTGGACACCAGGGCCACTAGACACATATGTTCGGATAAGAAGATGTTCTCCTCATATGAAATAATTAATGATGGAGAACAACTCTTCATGGAAAATTCCTCCACTTCCAAAGTTGAAGGCAAAGGAAATGTTATATTGAAGATGACTTCCAGGAAAGAACTCACTCTCAACGATGTGTTACATGTTCCAGAAATTCGAAAGAATCTTGTGTCTGGATCATTGTTGAGTAAGAAGGGTTTTAGGTTGATTTTTGAGTCCGACAAATTTTTACTCACCAAGAGTGGGATTTATGTAGGCAAAGGATATATGAGTAATGGGCTTTTTAAGATGAATGTAATGACTATTGTATTTAATTTTAATAATAAGAACACGTTTTCTACTTATATGGTTGAGTCCTCTAATATATGGCATGGTAGATTAGGATATGTTAATTTTGATACTTTGCGTAAATTAATGAATTTAGAATTGTTGCCTAAATTTAATATTGATGCAAGTCATAAATGTGAGGCATGTGTTGAATCAAAATTAACTAGAGCATCATTTCATAATATTGAAAGAAATACTGAAACTCTAGAGTTAATTCATAGTGATACATGTGATTTGAAATATGTTCAAACTAGAGGTGGAAAGAAATACTTTGTTACATTTATTGATGATTGCACAAGATATTGCTATGTATATTTGCTAAGGAGTAAAGATGAAGCATTGGAAAATTTTATGCATTATAAGAATGAGGTTGAGAATCAACTTGGCAAAAAGATTAAGGCAATAAGAAGTGATCGAGGTGGTGAATATGATGCACCTTTCGATAGGTTTTGTCAAGAACATGGTATTATTCACCAAGCTTCTGCACCTTATACACCTCAGCAAAATGGGATTGTTGAACGTAAAAATAGAACATTGAAAGAGATGATGAATGTCATGTTGATTAGTTCGGGATTATCTCAGAACTTGTAGGGGGAAGTTTTGCTTTCAGCAAATTATATTTTAAATAGACTACCCCACAAGAAGTTAGACAAAACCCCTTATGAATTATGGAAAGGTCGGAGTCCTTCCTACAAATATTTAAAAGTGTGGGGGTGTTTGGCTAAGGTGATGGTTCCTATATTCAAAAGGATTAAAATAGGACCAAAGACGATTGATTGTATATTTATTGGTTATGCAATAAATAATAGTACATATCGTTTTCTTGTGCATAAATCTGATATTCCTGATATACATGTCAATACAATAATTGAGTCAAGAAATGCATCATTCTTTGAAAATATATTTCCTAGTAGAAATGCATGTGAGGGAAATTCTCTTAAAAGAACTCATGATACTGCGACTAGTAATATAGACCATAAGTCTATAAATGAAGAAAGTGAAGATGCACTTAGATGCAGTAAGAGGACAAGGATTCCAAGTCCTATGGTCCTGATTTTCTAACATATTTGTTAGAAAATGAGCCTCAAAGCTTCAATGAAGTGATGTCCACTCCTGAAGCACCTATGTGGAAAGAAGCTGTAAACAGTGAAATTGAATCCATCATGCAAAATTACACCTGAGAGTTGGTAGATCTTCCTCCAGGGAGTAAACCATTGGGGTGTAAATGGATTTTCAAAAGGAAAATGAAAACTGATGGGTCAATTGATAAATACAAGACTAGACTTGTAGCTAAAGGCTATAAACAAAAAGAAGGTCTTGACTACTTTGATACATATTCTCCTGTCACGAGAATAATATCTATTCGTATACTCATAGCTATTGCAGCATTATAATCTTGAGATACACCAAATGAATATGAAAACAGCTTTCCTAAATGGTGACTTAAATGAGGAGATTTATATGGACCAACCCGAAGGGTTTATTTCTCTGGGACAAGACAAGAAAGTGTGTAGACTTGTTAAATCACTTTATGGTTTAAAGCAAGCACCGAAACAATGACATAAGAAATTTGACAAGGTAATGATGTCAAATGGTTTTACAATTAATGAATGTGACAAATGTGTCTGTCACACCCCGAATTTCCACATACCCGGGGAGTGGGGGAAAAAATAAGAAAAGTAAATGAAAGGTTATTAGGTTGGATAAATTGGTTTCTCATTCATTTCTCACGTTTTTCCAAAGTTCTTCAAGTCATTTTTCTTCCATTTTTAACCTATTCTTTCAAGGTTTCTAAACCCCCCCTTTTGACATCTTTCCCACTTATTTGAAAGGTGTTTTTCACACTTAATACATCTTTTAATTTTTCATAAAATTTTGACATAACCTCCTTTATTTTTCAAGCCTTTTTCCCACCTAATATTCACAATATTTCAAGTTATCACAATCCACCCTCACTCGGTGGCCACAACCCATGTAAATTAAACATACATCCCTTATTCTAAACACATACATATAATTTTCCCAATATACATATATGATGCTCATTAAATAAAAACATCTCAAATGTCAATTGGGTTTACACCCTTACACTTTAAAATGGCCCAAGATATATAATCCATTACTTTTCCAAATTAAAATACAAGTCATTTGGGCTTATGCCCATACATACAAAATATGCCCCAAGGGCCAAATATTCATTCAAGCCCCTTTTCTCTCCTTCCTTTAAGACTTCCTCAAGTCTCAAGTACCGGGAGCCTCATCTGTAATATGATATCCCACGAATGGTTCAGCTCAACTGCTGGTATGACAAAATACTAATACTAAGAACAAATTTAAGGCGTGACATGTGCAAGTGTACATTTTAAAAGCTACAACCCCATAATCCCTCAATGTTATGCAATGTCAATATGCATGACACACCCATGCAACTTTATGCTACCCATGTCTCGCTTCACGGTCCGCCCCCGTCAGCCCGCGAGTACCGTCATTGGCCAGATTTTGGGTTTTTCACCACAGGATCTACACCCTCATAATGCATAGCACCAAGTGCTCAACACACACTATGTTCCAAGGATTCATGTATGCCAAGATGTCTTGATTTTTCTCAATTTGAATTGTATGAAACATTTTATCAAACACCTTGTCTACATGAATATAAAACATCATTCAATGGATTGAATATATAATTAAGCTTCACATTAATTACTTTCACAATTTCTCAAAGCAGCTAAAAATACACTAATAACCAATTCATCATAACTCTCAAACCATAAAAGTTTCTCTATATGAACATAAGGTATAATATAATAATCTAACACATAAGCAATATTTGCCTATACCATAACAACAAATTATCAAGAAACTCAAAGAACACAAAAGTACTTAAACCAATAATTCTAGGTTTTCAAATAAACTACCAACTAAATAATTTTCTAACATCAAGTAAACACCTAAATAATTTAATCAATACATAGGAAGGCAAGAAAACTTAAATCTATTCCCAACTTAGTAAAATATCATACCTAGAATAGTTTTTCTCAAACCAAGGAAGTTGTGTTCACTTTAAAGACGAACCGATCGGTGAGAATATAGCTCTTGTTGAGAGGAACAACTTCTTAGAAGGAAGTCTTGCAAAAATCTTGGCCTAGGAATGAGTTTTGGTGGCTTTAAGCTTCAAGAACCTAGGGTTTTTCTTCCATTTTCTTCCAAAAACGTGTACTGATCTATTTCAGCTAAAAAAATGATGTTTTTACACAAAAAGGTCTATATTTATAGTGGAGGGCAAAAGTGCAAAATGACCCTTTTGCCCTTGATGAATCCGGGACCCCCGTTACACTATAACTCGTCCCGAAACGCCTCAATTCGACATTCTATTTTAACTAAATTTCTTAAAATTATTTTAAATAAAAATTTTCAAAAATTTATATTTTCGCTAATGGCCGGGTTTGGCCGGTCCCACCTAGGCCAACCGAAATGTCCTTTTCGTCCAATTTTTGAAACTGTTTTCGTTTAGGCTCAAATTCACATAGTAGGTGTATTTTAATATTCTAAGCATGTTTCTCTTCTATGACATACTTAAATTATGCTCCTAAACATAACTTATGCTTAAATGATGCATATGTAGTGCTCTACCGACAAATGGTGCATGAATAGTGCCCTACTGACAAAACAAAGAAATTTATCATCATTTTTCAGATCTCTATAGTGTCTATGTTCAAGACACAAATAATGTATATGTCATTATTTGCCTATATGTGGATGATATGCTTATTTTAGGTAGTAATAATAATATTATTACAAATACCAAGAAAATGTTGTCCAGTAAATTTGACATGAAGGATTTAGGTATTGCAGATGTTATACTAGGAATTAAAATTTCTAGAACATCTGGTGGACTTGTATTATCTCAATCACATTATATTGAGAAAATACTTGAGAAGTTCGACAAAGATGAAAGCAGTATTGCTCGAACACTAGTTGATATAAATCTTAATTTGTCTAAAAATACTGACCAAAACATATCACAATTGGAATACTCTTGTATCATTGACAGTATAATGTATGTCATGAACTGCACTAGACCAGATATAGCATACTCAGTTAGTAAATTGAGTAGATATACGAGTAATCCGGGAGTAGACCATTGGAAGGCAATTATCAGAGTTCTTAGATACTTAGGATATACCCTGAATTATGAATTGCACTATACATGATATCCAGCTGTACTTGAAGGGTATAGTGATGCAAACTAGATATCTGATATGAAAGATACAAAATCCACAAGTGGTTATATTTTTACACTTGGTGGTGCAGCTGTATCCTGAAAATCCTCAAAGCAACCGTGTAATGTCAGATCCACAATGGAATCTGAATTTATTGCTTTAGGTAAAGCAGGAGAGGAAGCTGAGTGGCTTCACCAATTTCTAGAGGATATTCCAATATGGCCTAAATCTGTGCCAACAATTTGTATACACTGTGATAGTCAATCTGTAATTGGTAGGGCACAAAATGACATGTATAATGGTAAGTCTAGATATATACGTCGTAGACATAATACTGTTAGGCAATTGATCTCAAATGGGATTATTTCTATTGATTATATAAAATCAAAGGAAAATCTAGCGGATCCACCTACTAAAGGTTTGACAAGAGAGCAAGTAAATTGCACATCAAGGGGAATGGGACTAAAGCCTATGAAACAAGAGTCACCTTAATGGAAACCCAACCTAGTTGACTGGAGATCCCAAGATCTAGGTTCAAAGGGACAACCGAATTATGCGTGATTCAAAAGAAGCACTAAGGAGATAATCTCTTCTACCTATTCCTATGATAAACTAGTGCAGCCTGCAAGATTTATTAGGGTAAGCTATGTTTTTAATGACTTTTATATCTTGGAAAATTCAAGTGGGATATTGCAGGATATTCCTAATAGGAGTCACCTATATGGGTGTGAAGGGGTCGCTTCTGTGAGAATTTGTAAAGGCTGAATTCTCTAAAGCACTCATGAAAACCAGGAGTTGTTCAGGGCCAAAATGAACACAATCATGAGAACCAATTGTGTTAAGAAAGAGACTGTGTGAAGTCTATTCGATCTGATTTATCAAACAACTGAATAGTTCAATACATCACGTTCACTATTTAGCCGGTAAGTCCGATGGGCTTTCACTAGGGAAGGTTCAAGGCCAAAAGCTACCTATCTCGATGCACGATCTTTCCAAAGATGTACTCTCTATAGTGTGTCAGCATTATTATTTGCATACTAACAGTCAATTTTCCATTCATGTGGGGGATTGTTGGACCAAAACAGTTTTTTAAGTATAAAAACTGAGTTTTTGGTCGACTTTGAGCCTAAATTAAAGTGGGACCCGATTGTTATTTTGAATAAAATTTTGTGGGTTCATACTCTACTCCGTGAGAAGAATAATGTAGTATATTCACTTGCTCAAATCAAGTAAGAAATGAGTGAGAAAATAGGCTCCAAAGTGACCCTCTTGAAATGTGAAAATAAATGATGTGCAATGTGGGATTTGACACCAATCCCACATTGGTTGAGGAAGAGATTCAACTTGGGCATATATAGGCCAAGTTTTTTCTATGGGATTGGGCCCCAAGGGGTACCACAATTTTATGAGCGGAGCGAGCACCTACATGCCTTCAATTCAACCACACACGCGCGCGCGCCGCCTCGCCACGACCACGACCCGGCGGGGCTCGGCTGTGGGTGTGGGTTCAACATTGCCCTATCTTTTTAAAGAAAAGTCATTTAATTAAATGAGCGTGAATTTCTTAATCCGAAATTAATTAAATTAATTTCGGTATTATTTGTTTCCTCCTAACAGTTATTCAAGAAGGTGTAAGGTGTCTTTTGGCTGTTACATCTTGTCATTCTGGGTTGTGTGCTTTAGTAAGGTGACTGTCCAGAAAGTTACCAAAGAGTCCCAAGTTCATTACCATTCATCATTCATTCAATTGATTGGTCTGTTCAGTCTGTTCTCGGTATTAAACCGAACATAAGTGCATATCATTTCAACATTTAAACATTGTGCATTTTAGAGAGTACACAACACAAGTTTGATTCATTGTACGAATAGATTGGAGTGCTACTTCTATTCATGGAAGATCGTTGTATCCTGGGAGGTAGGCGCTCGATATTCCATAAGCACTAAGTGTGGGGGCGAAATCTGTCTTAAAGACATAGTGTCAAACACTAGCCTTGATCTGCTTTACTTTCTATTATATACCAGGTTAGTATTGTTGTAACTGTTTGTTGTTACTCTTTCGTAACACTGCGGTAACTCTTTCCTGTAGCAGTTTCGTTTCTGTGTTACTCTTTACTGTTATTGTTTTGTTAGAGTAATCTATCTGTGTAATTGTTTCAAGTATATTATTACTGTTTTATAATATCTTACATAGTTCACATCAGAAATTACAATAAGTGATTTTACACTATTTGGAACACTATATAAATCCAACACATGCCTCCACTAAGGGCGCAACAGACCAGAAATTTCCCATGGAAAAATAATAATTCTCTTTTACAGGATGACATGCCTCCCATTCTCAATATGGGCAAGGGGAGGGGTAAAAAAGGCAGCCACCAATTATCGTCCCAACGACACAACAAGTGGTCATGAATAGAGACCATGAACCAGATTATCTAAAAGCATGACGGTCTTGCGATGAGACGGGTCAGTAGGCCGACATACTGAAAGCCATACCTTGACTAGATGGATAGAGAACATGAATATCCACGTGGCTACAAAGTCCCTAGATTTTTCACGTTCTCAAGAGAGGACAACTAGTCAACTATAGAGCACATTGGGTGATTCACCGTGCAATTCGGTGAAGCGGGGGCAAACAAGTTCTTGAACTTGAGTTTGTTTGCAAACTCCTTGATCGTAACCGCGTTCAGATGGTACATTGACTTGTTGCCTAAATTAATATTAAGATGAAATAGTTGAAAGCCAAATTTCATGCACAATTCTATAGAACATATCTCGAGGTAACAATGGCTGACTTGGGCATGTTGTATGAGACGACCAATGAGACAGGAGAGTAGTATATTGCTCAGTTTAAGAAGGCCAGGAATAGGTTCAGGTTGGCCTTGCAAAAAATGGAGTATATGGGCATTGTGCAGAACTGCCATGGCTTTGAGCTATGGAACAAGTTCGAATGCACGGAGTTTAGCAATATTTTCGAGATGGTGACTTGGGCAACATGTTACGAATAGACACTCCACAAAGAACAAGACCGTAGGACTGTCGCTCAAGGAACTTACTACCATGACCCCAACACTGAAGTATTCATGGTCGAACCAGACCATAGCGTGGAGGCGAACGTGGCCGAGATTGTGGCCAGATGCCCATAAATATGCCAAGCCCTCTCTAGAGCTTTTAAAGATTAGGGCCAGACACAAACCTTGATGAATGCCGAGAAGGGAGCCGACAACTCCAGTCACAAATATGAGTTCGATATTTCAAAGGCTAACTAGATTTTTAACCAACTTTTGGCTGACAACATCATCAAGCAATCATACTATCATAAGATCCCCTCAACCTCAGAGCTGAAAGGAAAAACCTACTGCAAGTGGCACAATCTTTGCCAACAATTGTGTGGTGTTCCAAAATGCCATCCAAGATGACCTAATAAGGGATACCTAATCTTTGGCGACTAGGGAAAATCGAAGATGGGAATTGACATAGACCCCTTTCCATAAATTGTTGCCATTAACATGGTGGAGTTAGAATAGCTGAAGGCCTCACAAAATTGGAAACAATATGGAAGCGCCCAACGGAGAGCAAGAGAGTTCTCCCAAGGACAATTCATCCGATGAAGACCCCCATAATAGATTCAAGTATCTAGTCACTATGCAAGAACAACTAGATATGGTAAAGAGGGTTTTCCAGGGGCGATTAAGTGGATCTTCTCACACGAGTATACAAGTGGATTGCAAGACACTACCTGGAAGAGGGTGAATAGGTTAATTAAAATTTAGCTCAAACAAATACCAATTTTAACCTAATTCTATTACAATTACCTCTTCTCACAAAGATATGATGATTAATACTGAGAACCCTTTTTCAACCACAATAACCCTGCAAACACATGATTAGTATATTGATTTTATCAACTAAATACTCAACACTCAATATATCACATGAATCCCAAGCCAATGGCTAAAAATCCATTCAAACAACTATGTACGTTGTAGATATTCAAGCAATCATATTATCAAACACATAGTTTCCGTGTGTGCATCAAAATGCAAGTGTGTATGTAATAAAAATAAAGACTAATTCACTATCCTAAAGTCAGTTTACAAGTACTTAAAACTTATACCTCAATCAATACCATAGTCAGATACAGCTTTTCTTCAATAAACCTCTCCATCAAATACACCCACCAATGTGATGCATAGTCACTTGAACCCCCGCCGCATGGTTCATTTAGCCCTCGTGCAATCTTCTCCACTAAGATCCTTGGTATGCACACTTCCAATGGGTTTGGTTTCAACCAACCAAGTTCTTCTTCTCTAATGTGTGAGATTAGATAGGACAAGATGGTAACATTTGGATTTAGGGATCTAGGATTGTGGCCCAAGCTTTCAAGGTGTTAGATAGGCTGAAAGTACTCTCAAAAGGATTAGCTTAGGTTTGGAAGGCATCCCTCTATTTAAAGGCTTAGAATAGTGTTTGTCTTAAGGATCAAGAAAACAAAAATTCGTGAATGACCACTCGAGCAATGGGAGGGTGGTGTTGTCTAGAATGAAATTAGGAATCAAACTAGAAAGGTAAAACAGGGACCACTCGATTGACCTCAAGACCGCTCAAGCGGCCTGAGGGCGCCCAGAGGGCAATCCTCTCTGCCACACACGTGGCATTTTCTTAAATTTTTTCTAAAGCGATTCTTTCGAAAATTTTAAGTCTTTTCTACCCCCAAATTTAGAAAATTTGTCATTTTATTTCTTCAATTTTTTATTTTTGTTAAAAACATTTATTTTTGTGTTCTTCAGACCAAGCCCATGTCAAAATAGGTATTTCTTTTTCTTTTTCTTTATTTGGATTTATAAAAAATGATAAGGGATTACAACAATCTTAGAATTCTGGGTGGTTTCTTTATGTCCATGCATTGTTGTGCACATATTTGTTTTTTTAAACTACCCATTTATGGAGAGATGAAAGTTTCATTTATTTTATCAAATATTATGATTTAAATAAAAAAAATGAGTTTTGGGACAATAAGAATTTTTTTAAAAAGATTTGAATAGATATTTGAGTTTGCCAATTGAAATATCTATACCAAATCATGTTTTTTAAACAAATTTAGACTCAATTTTGAGTTTAAATTTGAGTATGGTTGGATATGATCTAATAAGCCTTACCCCTTAATGCAATCCAGTTACTTTATTCAAAAAAATTATAATTAAATGCCTGTAACTCACAAGGAAAGAAAATTCTAGAAAGAATCCTATTTTTTGAAATAGACCTTCTTCCTTAGGCTTCATATTTGACGTTGATCTTGCATTAGAAGAAGCCTAGCCATAGTCGGAAAGGATTCGGGTGAAGAGAAAACCGATTGGCCCTATCCAAAAGTCTTTTATTTGCCCTGAAGTCTGCTATTGATATGGTAAGATAAATACCAATATTTCGATGTAGATTGCCCCACTCCTTTGATCATATCTACCAAGATTCTCAAATCCAATTCAAAGAAGATTTGATAAAGTGTCAAGCCATAATCATCCAGAATCTTCAGTCCATCCAGTAGGGCTCTTAATTCAGCTTCCATATTAGTACAATTTCCATAGAAAAAGGAGGCAACTAATAACCACAACTCCCCCTCCTAACAGTCCTAGATTGCCATTCGATGCACCATCCACATTCAATTTCAACCACTCATCATCAAGACAGCTCCATTTAATCCAGTTAACAGAGTATAAGTTGAAGCAGATAACACAAAATTCAAATTTTGCAACGCACCTCTTTCTGTATATGAATCCATAACTTCAGGCTTAATGTTCCAGGCTTGATACCTTAAAATGCTAATGATTTTCATAACAACTGCTGAGGAGTGAAGTTTCATCCCTTCAAACATTCTTCTGTATCTCTCTTTCCAAAAACTGTCAAAAGAACAATCAAAGGAACCCTTGGTATTAATTAATGACTAATTGAAGACTATTTGAATATTTTCGATCCGATCTCTCACTCGAAGAAAGAGAGCAGCAAGGCTAGTAGGAAAGGGAAGCGAAAGAGACAAGTAAAGAAAGTCTATCTAACCAGATATTCGAACAAGACAAGTCGGGTTTCCTTCCAGGACCGGAGAAGGTCAAACTCTCTATCAATGAAGGTAAAATTATAGACTCCCTAGCTACTAGAAAATGTATGCTAAAACGGCTTTGCAAAAGGAGGTGTGTGTGTAGAGATCCAATTTTGAGCTTTCAAGCTTCTATCTCCTCCGTTTCTCTCTTTTCCAAGCTAAGATTTCGGTTGAATCTTGATGGGTCAAGCCCAAATAGTCCAAATTATGGAAAAGGGGTCCATCCTCATTTGAAGAGCCCGGTCCTATAAAAACCTATCAAGCCCAGCTGGAAGCCCTCCTCCGAAGGACTTGGAAGATGAGCACGGATACCCTACTATATTTGGAAATTACCAAAATAGGAAACTTCTTGCCCACTCCACCGCCTCAGCTCCAAACCCTAAGTCTATAAATAGTAAGCCCTCCTCACATCTAGGGCACGCCTCCCAAAAAGTCTACACTCGTCTCCTACACCTTGCCCTCTAGCTCTCTCCCCCACTCCCTTTGATTAAAAGTA
>JAHQCQ010038301.1:0-57861 GCA_023539305.1 Ilex asprella | reverse complement strand
TATATATATATATATATATGCGCTCATGGTGAAGAATATTGACGAATATGTAAATGAGTTTTATTGTAAGTGGTTAATTTAGGAATTTTTTTAGACCTAATTTTGATTTATTATTTTTTATCTTTTAAAGAATTTATTTAATGTGTTAAAAAATGAAAGCAAAAAGGAAAGCAAGGGGGATAAGGAAGAAAGTACTTTCGGTGGGTGGAGAATATGGGTTTCTTAAAATTTTAGAAACTTTCCATTTAATTTCAAATAACTTTATTTTTATCCTAATATTTTTATAAATTCAATCTTGAGCACCATATAACTTGGTAATTTATAAAACTGGCCCAATATGTTTGAAAAAAATATTGTCATTTAAAACTGCCTCCGAGTCTTGAATTTTTTTTGAAATTTTGAAACAACCCCTAAAAGTTTTGATTAAGTTTTCAAAAATTAAGGATTACTCTAATAAATCAAATCGATGTCGTATTCACAAAAAAATGGTTTTCTAGAACCTTAAATACTATTCTGGAAAATTTATGGAAGTCTCAAAAATAGAAAAATTCATTTTAGGAAATTACACTTTAACTTCAAAAGTTTCAAAAATTATGATTTGACCCCAAAACTTTGAAAACTTTTTATAAAATGGCCAGGTTACATCAATAATTTTATTTCTATATAAAATATATATTAAGTATATATCAATGGGTAAGAAGTATGTTAATTAAATAAAGAATTACGAAATGACGAAGTTAAGAATATGGATTGATGGTTATATGTTATTTTGGATTAGGTGATGATTGCATTAAGGTTGAGAAAGAGCGTTTTGAATTGAATGTTGAGAATCAATGTGAGTAGTTTACTACTTTTGGGAAGATTTTCTATATTAAACTTGTAGGTGTGTGCGTTGAGACTAAAACGATAGTTGTTTATGTGTGAAAATCATGTTTTATGAGATGGAGAATAAGTTGCTAAGTCATAATGGTAAAGCGAATGAAAGTTTATCGGTGTGATCAGTATAGAAATGTGCATATAGGGGCCAGTCATTAGGCTAGTGATGACAACAGACATGACCAGTTACCAGACTAGTGGTGATAAGAGACAGAGCTAGTTATCAAGTTAGTGGTAACAAACATGATATGAGAAATGTATTTGGGTCTGCATGTGTATGTGTGTGAGTATCTTGGGTTATAAATTTCTTTTCATTTATAAAGTTATTTGTGAAAATAAGTGGTGTTTTGAGTTATAAACGTCTTTTCATTTCTAAAATTATTTGTGATCATGAGATTATTTTGTTTAAATGATTATGTGAGAGGGGTTATGGTACAGCTTGTTGTACTTATGTATGTATCAAAATTTACTTTTATATATAAATTGTGAGATTTATTTTCACACTTCATTAGATGTGGTTGTTATTCACAGGTCATTGTGTTCATACCAACATTTAACATTTTTTCGATGAGGATCCAGAGGAAGAGTAAATCCTCGGATAGACAAGGGATTAGAGGAACTAAAGATTTATTTTATTGTATGTATTTAGGAATAAATTTCTTTTATTGTTCTGAGATAAATATTTAATTATTTGTGGAATAATGTTGCTTGTATTCAAAGTTGTGAACCTTACGGTTTGATTATGGTTTTACTTAGTTTAGTAATAATGTTGAGTGATAAGTAGTTTATTCTTCGGGTAATCGTTAGGTCGGTGGAATGGATCACTTTATTATTTGTCTTCCACTGTATTTTACGTTTATTATGCAAATGTTTAGTTAGTTAAGGTCTTGGTGGCCAGTCTGCCGCCCACCCTACGTGATCCGGGGTGGTGGTGTGACTGATCTCCAAAGCTCGAAGAAGATGACCTTGGAGATTTGGGCGATGAGATAGACAACTTTCCAGGTGTCGAAACTCTTTATGCCCAAGTCACGAGGTGATGGTCCCCTTGCCTCAACCAAGCCTTAAAGCTCCTAAATCTAAGAAGTCTCGAAAAATAAAATAAAATAAAATAAGGCAAAGCTGGGACTTCTAGTAGTGTAGGCGATGTCGAGGTTGGATTCTGTGCTTCAAACCTTGTGGGTTTTAGTGAGGTTACCCCATTTTATGAACGTTGATTTTGCTAGATTTGGCTTTCCCAATGACATGCGCTATTGGAGTCCTCACGTGGACATCGGGTATGACACCAGGATGCCCAAGAAGACCTACTTCTTTGTTACCTCTTTGGAGAATGGCCTTAGTTTGCCCATACACCTCTTTCTCAAGTCTGTACTTCAACATTTCAACATTTGTCAAGCCTAACGTTCTCCAAACTTCTAAGGAATTTTTTAGGGTCTCTAGGTATTCTTCAAGAAGAACGAGCTCGGTGTCCCTACGGTTCCTTTGCTTATGAAATTTTTCAATGTTAAGTTCTCCCCCTCCGACGGTTTCCCGTATATTGCTAAACGGGTGAAAACCCAATCTTTGATCACCAAACTCTTGAGTTCCCATAAGGGCTGGAAGAAGCTCTTTTTCTTCGTGTCTGGGAAGGAATGAGAATTTAACTTGAGGGATGTCACTGATACTCTTACTGTACCTTTGGCTTGGTTAGCCGTTGACAATCTGGGTAAGTCCTTGTTGAGGTGACCTGGTCTAAATTCCTTTCTAGGTTTGGTGTTTCTCTTATTGACCTTGTTTCCTTTTATTGTTTTAGGTGTTCATCCTGGCCTTGGCATAGACGATAGAATAGTCTTGCTAATTCATGAGGATTGTTAACTTGAGAGGTATTCAGAGCTTCTCAAGCCTTCAGTGCTAACTCAATACGAGCTTAGTCATCCCGAGGAGAGAGTTGAAACTTCGATTTCGATATCCGTAGTTGGTGTGGAAGATTCTACTGGTAAGGCTCTGTTCATTTATCCCTTGTTTAACTCTTTCTCCTTATCAATTTTTTGACCTGCTTCCTTCATTATTTTTGGTCCCAGATCGATGGCTCTAGATGCTGAAGTGGTGAGGGTCAGGTTGGCCACAATAAGGGAGCAGAGGACTGTAGGGAAAAAAAAGGTGGAGGTTAAAACTGATCCTAACTTGGAGCACCCTTCCAAGGCTCTGAGGAAGGAACCTACTTAGGGGCTTCCCCTTCCCCTAGTGGTTCCTCCTCCTCAAGGAATTCCCCCTCCTCAGGGGTCATTTCCTTCATTGAATGCTCCACCTACCCTCTAGTCCACTGTTGAGGCTAGGGCCTCTTCAGTTCCTTTTGGGCTCAAGAAGCCTTCTACAAAGGGTGTCAGGACTCCTCACCCATAGATAGAGGTGGTTAAGGCCCCACAACTTTGGCTTCATCTCAGTGAGATTTTTTTCCTCAAAGTTAGCAATTGAGACATCTACTTAACTAGTCTTTGGCAAAGCTATCCAACCAAGCTGTTCAAGGCAAGGGTTCACTCATCAGAGATATGAACCTTGCTGCTAGCGTGCTTCTATCCATTAGCCCAAAATCTAACATCTAGGAGGCCTCCTTGATGCCCTTGTCTTCTTCAGTAGCCATTGCTCTTTTTTGGGGCAACCTTAGTAAGTTTCTAATGTATATGAATTCAGTCTAGGTCTAACTCCACTTTGAGATTTCTAACTTTAGGTCTCTCTTATTATTGCATATGGAAATCCATGTGGGAGCTATGGTGGAAAGATTTTGAGCCTCAAAGTTGGATGTTGAGGTGGCTCCAAAGTCTTCAGAGGACTTCGAGCTTAAGATCTTTGAGCTATCCTTCTCTAATGATGATCTGCAAGCTCAAGTGAAGTACTTGAAGGCTCATGTACAAGGCTTATGTTTGGAGAAAAGGGACCTAGAGGCCGAGGTCAAAAGGAAGGATGACAAGATCAAGCTCAAGACAAACAGCCTGTTTTAAGCGTGAAAGGATGTTTTTTAGGCTCGTGATGTTGTTCTGGTAGTGAAGAATGACTATAAGGAGTTGGTTGAGGTTAATGTTATCTTGCTGAAGGATGTTGAGGAAGAAAGGGCCAAGGTGCGAGATAGGGACACCCAGATAGCCAAGCTTCCAGTTTATTGTGCCACGAACTGGGCCAAGAGTTACTTTGCATTCCAAGTGTAAGCCATAAACTAGTACCCGGGTCAGGACTTTGACTTCGATCCTCCTCTAGGCGAGGATGAAGAAGGATTAGTTATAAAGAATGAGGTTGAGGTCGAGGTTGAAGCTTTTGGTGTTATCCCTGCTGAGGATGAGGTCGAGGTTTCTGGGCCTATTCCTGCTAAGACTGAGGTCGAGATTTCTGGGCCTATTCCTGTTGAGACTGAGGTCGAGGCTTCTGGGCCTATTCCACTTATACCAACTTTTTATGAGGTGACTGTTTTAGTAGAAGTGGTAATCCTTAAGACCATTCTACCCTCAACTACCTCTATTGAGGCTAAGGTTACAACTCTTGTTCCCTTTAAGGCTTCCTATGTTTTTACTGACCTTCCTCCAGCTCCTATTCTTCTAGAAGGAGGGGAAAGAGTGGCTACTCCTGAGCTGTCCCAAGCTACTATAAAAACTACAGATCCAACTGTAGATACTTAGGGCTTTTTGTGTTTATTTATTTATTTTGCTTTGTATTTGATTTGGAAGAAGGATTAATGAAAGATCTATCCTTATGATTGTTTCTATGTTGTTTTCCCCTTTTGCCCCTTGCTATGAGGAGAGCTTTGGTCTTCTAAAAGCATTTTTGTGTTGCCAGAATCTCAAGTGTGAGGTATGTTCATGAGTTAAGGATCTCACCTCAGCTATGAGATGAGAAGCTCATCTTTTATTTATGATTTAAAGAGATCATCTTCTTTTTATGAGCTAACAAGCTCACCTTTAATTATGAGTTGAAGAGCCCATCATTTTTTTATGAGCTGAAGAGCTCATTTATGAGCTGAAGAGCTCATCGGTTGTTTAAGAGCTAAGAAGCTTATCTTTTATTTATGAGCTAAAGAGTTCATCGGTTGTTTATGCGTTAAGGAACTCATCTTTTATTTATGAGTTGAGGAGCTCATTGATTGTTTTTGAGTTAAGGAAATCATCTTTTATTTATGAGCTGAGGAGCTCATCGATTGTTTATAAGCTAAGGAGCTTATCTTTTGTTATGAAGAATGATAATTGATCCGAAACTTCTCATTTATTGCATTGAAGTTTTACAAAAGCAATATCATTAGCTATTGAAAGAGCTTCTTTAAGTGATCAGTGTTCCATGAATGAGGCAAACCAATCCTTTCCTCATTTTGCAACTCATAATTCTGTGGTCGGACTATTCTGGACACGATGTATGGACCTTCCCAATTGGGCCCTAACTTTCCATGATTGGGGTCCTTCCCGGTTGGGAGGAACTTCTTGAGGAGTAGGTCTATCACTTTGAAACTCCTATGTCTAACCTTCCTATTGTATTATCCCACCGTTTTTCTCTGATAGTCAAGGATGCATTGCAAGACAAGACCCTATCCTTCTTCTTGTCTAAGAGGTTGAGATTGACTAAAAATGACTCATCATTTTGCTCGGAGTTGATGAGCTATGTTCTTGGGGATGGAATACCTATTTCAAAGGGGTCACCGCCTCAATGCCATAAGCCAAGGCAAAAGGTGTTTCATGTGTGGCTGTTCTGGTGGTGGTTCTTTAGGCCCATAGTAATTCGGGCAAATGTTCCACCCATCGGCCTTTTAAGGCTTCTAGTTTGGTTTTTCAAGCTATTTTGATAGTCTGAATGGTCACTTCTGCTTGCCCATTTGACTGAAGGTGAGTTGGTGCTAAGAAGTAATTCTTTATGCCCAGCTCAGTACAAAATCCTTTGAACCTATAATTGTCGAATTGATTCCCATTATTTGAGATGAGTGCCCTTGGGATCCCAAATCTGCAGATTATGGAATTCTAAGTGAAACTCTAGATCTTCTACTCTATGATCTTTGCAAGAGGTTCTACCTCTACCCATTTACTGAAGTAGTCTACTCTAATTTATCTCAAATTTACATTGCCCAGTGTTTATAAGGAGAGGTCCGAGTATGTTCAATCCCCACTACTAACATGGCCATGGGCTAATCACTGAGGTGAGGAGCTCTGGAGGGCAATGCAGAATATTGGCATGCAACTAGAAGGTTTTACACTTCTTGACCAGTTTTACTGCATCCTTGAGCATTATGGGCTAAAAGTGTCCTTGCCTTAGAGTTTTGCCACTCAGAGTCTGAACACTGATGTGATTTCTATAAATGCCTTCATGTATTTTTCTTAGAATGTAATTTGTCTCCTCATCCCAAACGTATCTCAAGAGCAGTTATGAGAAGCCTCTTTTGTATAATTTACCCTAGAGGATAGTGAATCTGGACGACCTGGCTCTTATCTTTGTTGTTTCTTTGGAATCTGCTGGAAGGATTCCATTTTGTAGGTATTCCTTAATTAGGTTCATCCAGGTTGGTTGTGTCTAAATAGGGAATACTTCTTTGACCTTAGAGTTCACGGATGACTCAGCTAGGTGTTCGACTAGAATGAGCCTATCTAGGTTCTCCTGGGAAACGGTTGCCAGTTTAGCTAGGGCATCGACTCAGGAATTCTCTACTCTAGGAATATGCACAATCTTTACCTGCACGAAATTTTCCATTAGTAGTTGCACTTCCTTTAGGTATAGAGTCATCCTTTCTCCCTTAGCTTCATAGACCTTTTCTATCTACTTTACTACTAGCTGGGAGTCGCAATGTGTCATCAGCTACTCTGCCTCCATGGAGTGGGCCAGTTTGAGCCCGTAATTACAACCTAGTACTCTGTCTCATTGTTTGAAGCTTTGAAATCAAACCTGAGGGCATATTCTATATATATCCCATTTAGGGAGGTCAGGATTAATCCTGCGCACATTGCCTTAGGTGTGGGTTGCTTCATCAAAGAAAGCTTCCATGTTGGGAGGTCGAGAAATAGCCGAGTTGCACCTAAGGATGTTTCTTGACCTGTCGTGAATTTTGTGATGAAATCTTCTAGTACCTATCCTTTCACAACTATTCTGGGCTTATATTTGATGTCGAATTCACTAAGCTCTATTTCCCATTTGACCAGTCTTCCTGGTGATTCAAGTTTGTGCAAATACCTACTTCATTAAAAACTTTGGGTATCTCTCCTCTACCCTCCGCAGAGCTCTACTGCAGTAGTAGACTTGCTGCTGAGTTCTATCCAACCCCCTTACCAGTGTTATGCTTGTTGAGAAATCTGAGATAGTAAGGTATATGGTGAGTACCTCTCCATCTCGAGGGCTTACGAGGGATGGAGGTGAGCTTAGGTAATCCTTAAGGGCTTTAAATGCCTCCCCACACTGTGCATCCCAGTGAAATGTTTTTTTTAAGAATTTAAAAAAATGGATTTATTTATCGATTAACCTGGAGACAAATTGGCTCAATGCTACTATTCTCCCTATCAAACATTGGACCTCCCTTGTGTTTTAGGGCGATTGCATGTCAATCACAGCTCGAAATTTATCTAGATTAGCCTCAATACCTTAGTTGTTGACTATAAAGCCCAAGAATTTTTCGGCGAAGACCCCTAAGGCGTATTTTGCTATGTTGAGCTTCATTTGATATTTTTTGAGAATCTGGAAAGATTCTTCGAGATGCTGGATGTGGAGATCAGCCTTTAACAATTTCATTAGCATCTCATCATTGTAAACCTCCATCGATGTCCCAATCTATTTTTGGAACATGCGATTCACCAATCGTTGGTAAGTGACTCTTGCGTTCTTTAACTCGAACAACATGACCTGGTAGTTGTATGGCCCTTGCTTAGTTATGAAGGATGTCTTCTCTTGATCATTGGGATCCATTCTGATCTAGTTGTACCCTAAGAAGGCATCCATGAAACTAAGAAGTTCATGCCCTGTTGTGGCATCCACGATTAAATCGATTCTTGGCAGTGAAAACTATCTTTTGGGCAGGCACAGTTCAGGTTAGTAAAGTCAATGTAGAGGCGTCATTTGTCTTTGGTCTTATTTATAAGGACTATATTTGTCAGCCAGGTCAGATAATCTACCTCTATGATGGCCTGGACATGAAGGAGCATGGAGACCTCTTCATTTATTGCTTCTCCGTTTCTGCTTGATAGGCGTAAAGGTCGGGTTCACGCAAAGCTTGTGTATGATGACTGATGGGTCAATCCCTTATATATCCTCTTGTTTCCAAGCGAACACCTCGATATTCTCTTTCAAAAATAGAATAAGGAGGTCCTTGATCTTCTTAAGCAGCCTTGATCCCACATACACCAAGTGCCCCGTGTCCTCATCTAGCTGGATTTGTTCCAGCTCTTTCGAAGGCGTGGGCCTTGTCTTTTCCTTATCCCATATGTCGAGCTCATCTAGTTGTATAGCTTCAACCTCATTTTTTTCATGGATGTCATATAGCACTCCCTCGCTATATATTGGTCTCCTCGAACCACACCAATGCTATTTTCAGTGGAAAATTTCATCATGTGGTGATAGGTAGAGAGAATAGCTCTCATACCATTAAGGGAAGGTCTCTCCAAGAGGACCTTGTATGCTGACATGGCATCGACGACCAAAAATCTTACGGTGGTGGTCGATTGGCAGGGAGGGTCTCCTGTTGTGAGGACGAACGTAAAGGAAACAAACTTTTCCCCAAGAATCCAAGCATGTGAGTTCTTACTGACTAGAGTTTGTGTCTGTCGATGTCCATTTTTTCAAAGGCTGAGGCAAAGATGATATCGGTAGAGCTTCCATTGTCGATAAGAACTTGGTAGATAGTTCTATTAGCAGTGATGACTCTTACCACCAAGAGATCGTCATGGGGATGTTGACAGTCTACCAGATCTATGTTCGAAAATATTATGTCCATATTCAGCCAAGGTGCCTTGGATACAGACTGTATCTCCAATACGTCTTCAACTCGGACTTTTCACATATGGGTCTTCCTGGCTGAGTTGGTTTATCCACCTTCAGCAAATCCCACTGAAATTACTTTGATCTCTCCCATGGGTTGCTGGTGTTGTGGAGGTACTTGCAGCTGAGGTACAAGAAAGGGATGAGCTCGGTTCTAATTCACTTGGGCCACAAAATACCACAACTGCTCCCTCTAGATCAGGAACTCAATTTCCTTTTTAAGTTGGATGTAGTCACCGGTGAGGTGGTCGTGGTCTCGGTGGTATTCACTGTATTTTGTTACATCTCGCTTTGTGAGGTCTGCTTTCATCTGAGGTAATGCAATAATTTTTCATTTTGCACCTCATGTAACACTTGTGACACTATGGCATTGAAGAGAGTGAACTGCCTTGGGGCATATCTTTGTTGCAGCTCTAGAGACGGAGGACTCAGGCGATATCTAATGTCCTATCTCATTTATGGGAAACGATCTATGTCTCTTCGTGGAAACGATCTTGGTCCTTTCTTTTCTCTCTTTCCTTATGAGTAGTCGAGCTCCAAACATTTGAGAGGAGAATTTCCTCGCCATTGATATATTTCTCTGCCTTGGTGAGGAACTCAGCCATATTGGCTTGTGGGTTCTTGGAGATAAATAACATCAAGTCCATTGATTGGACTCCTAGCCCCGACAACGAAGGTAGTGAGGGCAAATTTCACATCAAGGATGTCTACTTTTAGGGATTCAGAGTTGAATCTTTGGGCGTAGCTCCGTAGTGTCTCATTTCGCCCCTACTTCATATTTAGTAAGTGGTAGCTTGGATTTTGGTAGGTTCAAGCTTCGATAAAATGTGACACAAATGAAATAGAGAGTTCCCTGAACAATGAAATGGATGTTGGGGTTAGCCTATTGAACTAGGCTAAGGCCGAGCCTTACAGGTTGATATCAAAAGCTAGGCTTCTCACTGGGTCTTGGTAACCATGAAGCTTCATTTGTTTCTTGTAGTTATTGAGGTGGTCCATGGGATCCTTCGTTCCGTCAAAGGTTTTCATCTATGGTATTCTAAATTTTGGTGGAAGAGGAAAGTGTAGCACATCTAGAGTGAATGGGGACTCGGTCTGCTAGACTAGGGCGTCAATAGTCACTGTGATTTTGCCTTTCTTAGCCTCTTTCATGTGGTTGAGTTCCTATTGAATTTTCTTAAAGTGATGTTCCTAGAATCGCTCCTTTCTTTCCAGTGCTAATGGGGGGCTCGTTCGTATGAGTCCCCTTGTTATGGCTTTGAGCTTCCTGTTCTTCTTTGTTCCTTTGAATTCGACTATGAATATTGTCAACTAACTGGCTTTGCTCATTTTCCATCATGATTTCCCTTAAGGGATTAGGACGTTGATGTTCCCCTCATAAGAGATCGTTTTGGGCTGATTATGCCCTTTAGGAATGTTGGGCGTGAATGAGGTTTAGCAACTCCTCATTTTGCTAGAGGAGGCGTTGGTTGGCTTGATGAAGGGCCTCAAGGTTGTCATGTGGAGGAGGGTTCGCCATTAGAGGATTAACATCAAGATTAGGCAGGGGGTTCTCTTGCTGTCCCGTGGCGACTTCTTGTTGGTTATACAAATGTAGAGGGTTCATCTAACTTCTATTCATGTTGTGCGCAGAAGCCCTCAAATACTGAAGGTATCAGTAGATTTTTTTTTACAGGAACAATTGCTTCCACAGACGATGTCAACTGATGGTGTGTGGTGTGTGTGTTGCACAATTGAACAGAGATTATGATCTTCAGGGATTAGTGGGCCACTAAATGACTCAGTCTGAGCTCCTAGGCTCTTAAGACTTGAACAAGGAAAATGGGGAGTTGCACACAGAGAGTTTATAATGGTTCACCAGCTGAAGAGCTCAGCTAATCCACTCTTAAGAGAGTTTCTCACCCTTGAGGATGATTTTATTGATAAAGGGGGGATGATTACACAGAGTATTTTCTTAGGCTAGTTGCTTGTGTCTTTCATGAGGGACATGTCTCTTATTTATTGTCTTCTAGGGCCTTGTCAGATCCTAGGGCGTGATCCTTGCCCCTTATTCATAACGGTTGCGTTTGTTACGTAGCTGTTGTGGATGGCGCTCTCGCGGTTGCGGCTTTTTTGTCTGAGTGTGAGATAATTGTGCCTTATGTGTAATATTTTGGCTATCTCCAATTGTCACCCTTGTTAACTTGGAGGCGTTGTTGCTAGGGGAAGGCTGAACTGGAGCCCTTGCAACTCGCCTCGAGCAGCAAGGTGTGAGCTCAATCATTCTAAGTTTAATGCCTGAGCTAGACCTTAGCCATATTTTGAGTATCATCATAAGTAAAATATTTTTTGATATGAACTTGCTAAGACTAGATACAAACTCATCTTACTCGACACGATTGAAAAGCCTAAATATTTTTAACAAGAGACAAAAAAATCATGTTGATCTTTGTAGACTAGACATATCACTACTAATAAATTTATTGTCCAAAGGTCAAGCTAGCTTGTGAGTTTTCTTTTTACTAAAAAGTAAAACAACTACACACTAAATGGTATAATTTATAACATAAAGTTGTTATTTCAAAGCAATGGTCAATAGTAGAAATTATAACATAAAGTTTTTTTTCAACAATCAGAGGTTTTTGAGTTAGATTATGCGCACATCGACTAATCTCTTCTCCTGTCTTGTCAAAGACAAGTTATCTATGTTGAGACTATGGTATTCATGAGGAATAAATATCTTATTGTCTGGTCCCAATAGGTTTGCCTAGATTCAAATTCAAGATGTCTAAATTTTCAGCTAAACAATCTTCGTTACTACTTGAACTATCCCTTAAAATTAAACATTGTTATTTCAAACAATGGTCAACACTGTTAAGTATTGTATAAGATAGTGCAATTGTGCCAAACAAAGTTACATGTTGCACTTCTATGCCTTCAAACATGTAACTTTGAATGATAATAATTTTAATTGGGGATAAGTATCTGATTCTTAGTAATGAGATACCTAAATTTTTAATTAACATAATAATCTCATATTTATTATTTAGTTATTATCAAGAATCTAGTGGGGAAATTAATATTATTTTTATCTTTTTATGAAATAAATTAATTTTAGAAAAGATATTGATTTTAGGAAGAGAGCTTGATTTTTGGAAGGAAGTTAATTTTAGGAATGACCTTCATTTTGAGATTTTTATATTCCTTTTTTAGAATACATAATTAATATAGGTACGGGATTGTAACTATTGGACATGGATTTAGGATACCCACCGTCTTTTGGAATTTGATTATGAAAGTAATTTTAGTATCGACTTGGAATATTGAATAATTGATTATCCACATATAATAATTTGGGATTTAAGAATGAGAGGCATATTCCCAATTAAATTACCGCTATCCAAATGAGGACTAAGACTCTCTTTGTTTGAGAGAGAGAGAGAGAGAGAGAGAGAGAGAGAGGAATAATGCTATGTTGATCCAAGAGTATTTACCAAAATATCAATTAAATAAATGTAGATTATTTTGGGGGGGTGGGGGAAGGGAAAGGGGCTTGAACCCTTCACCTCAAGAAGATAACGCATTCACAAGGTAAGGAGTATCATTGGACCAAAGGTCCACTGGTTAAATAAATGTAGATGACTAGATCAGTGGGACCAATATATTTTTTCAATTAGAACCCACATATCAACCATTCACACTGCTTTGATAAATATTTTGGGATGCATAACACTATTTGAAAAACAATAACATGTATTTTGACATATAGAACAATCACAACAAAATTTATGTGGCTTACACTTAACAACTTCTACTTTTTTTTGCAAACTACTAGAAAATTTTTCAACAATATGTGGAAAAAAAGTGGGGTAAGAGTGGATTTAGGATGGCATTAGAAATTTCGTGTATTGTACACGATTGTTACTAGTCCATTATCAAAAATAGAGGATCTTGCAAGAGATCATCGACGTACGTAGAGGTGTCCATGGGCCGGATTGCCTAGTAATCTCGTTATCCAGTCCAAAAAAATAGGTCTGAACCCCGATAGGGCCGATAATTGGTTCGCCCAAGTCCAAACTCAATATCCTTAAAGAGAGAGTTTGAACCTACCCCCAAACCCATTACCTGGCCCAATAGCCCACCCACAAAAAAGCCCGTTAAAACCTGACATAAGAACTCACCCGCCCAGCTCAGTCAAAACATGTAAATAAGCCCCCCAATGCCAAAATTCAATGTTTTAGAAATTTAAATATTATAAATGATGTATTCTTTTCATTTTCATATATTAAATATACACGCTTTTAAGGGTATAGTTGTGCAAATGATAGATAGGTTGGTAGGTGAGAAGCTAGTTGAGATATGTTCATTCTATTGTGATGTAGTTCCTCTCTTATTTATAAACTAGGGATAACCCGTGCCTGAAGGCACGGTACAACGTGAACCAACCAATTAATTCTTCAAAAAAAATTATTTAATTTAAAAAATATTATTTGTAGACTATTTCGGCAAAATTTACTCTAAAAATAAGAATCAAGAAAAATCTAAACCTATATAAAAAAATCAGAGTCTCTTGAATGCACAATATAATCAAATCAAAGCTAAAGATTTACAGAACTATATACAGAACTGAAAAACCAATGAAGCAATCCCCTAAAATCAACAATTCATACCCAACTACCAAAACAATCAACAATTTCACATTAAGGTAAACATATCCTAAACATGTTCTTGCATAAAGATACGAAGCAACGAAAACTTAAATTAGAACTTGAAGCATATTATTGTGCCTAAAGGCACTTTGCAACCTAAAATAAATGGTTAATTTGAAATAATTTTTTTAACATTCGCTTTAATTAAATAGATTGAAATCAATCAAGCCCCCTACTAATTTTTCAAAAAAATTGGCAAAACTTCCTAGAAAAATAAGAGCTCAAAAAGATTTCAACCAATAAAATGAAAAATTAAATTTTTGATAGCATACACACACGTACAAAACAAAAACAAACATTCACAACAATGGAACCTAGGTACTATGAAATTGAACACCAAACTGCCCAAGGGAAAGTGAACACCATGATCAGGATAGTTAACACTAACAACTATGAAATTTTACATTTATAGTCCATGCGACTTTGATAAACAAAAAGAACACAAAAGGTAGTGCATGCGATTTCGATTAACAAAGAGACCACAAAGAGTTCACATGAATGCAGTTTCAATTAGTTAACACTAAATCATAACAAAACGGAATGAGATATCTACACATGATTCATTCATAATCAACTATGCAGGTAGACCAACGATCACCCGAATGAGATATCAAAATTTGATATTTTAACTAATCCTAATGCTTATATTTAGTTACAAACATAACTTCATTGTGATTGTCAAACCAATGCATTCCTATCTTATAAAAAGGACAAATTCTTTGCAAAACACTACCGAAATCTCACCCAAATAGGACCTTTAAGTAGCAAAAAATAAGTCACGTCCAAAATAAAATCTTTCCATTGATACATAACAAATGCAATGGAGAATATCATATAGTAGGAGAAAAGAGCAATACCTTCCAGTATATTGGTTTAAATGATACCATCCACGACTTCAACCAACTTTTCTAATTCAAACACAAATGATTTGACTCGGATCAAATCCCAAAGAACTTAGCACAACCCAATCCATGGTAAAATAGATTTTATTGACTTAAACACAAAAAGTTTGTTTCGTTTACCCAAAGAAAAAAAAAGAGTTTGCTACACAAATACATATCTAGACATTTCAATAACCTAAAATTCAAACATTTTTCACAAATTAAAAAAGGGCATCAAATTCAATTTTCAATATGGCAATGCCCTGACACACTTAAAAAAAGAACAATCTTTCATGTTCATATTTATAATTATAATAATGGTATACCATCATAACACGCTTAGATAACCATTAGAAATAGTTAGGCTCGGACAAAACATCAACTCATATGGTTTTGGTTGGATAGTCTTCCTAAAAAAATTGTAGAAATGTCGAGAAAACAAATATTTGGTTGGATAGTCTTCCTCACAATACAAAATTAAATTCGATCTCCAATGAAGTGACGCTAAGTAAAGTAAGCAAACAATTAAATTAAAAAATAAAACTCCATTTTTTCTTACTAAATTAGAGTAAACAACTTATTGCTTCGTCTATAAACTGTACTCTATCAATAATCAAACCACATCTATGAATTCAAATGCAATTGTAATTTTTCACTTTGTTATTGCATCACATCCAAGCCAATTATGCACCAAGTCAAATAAAATTCATCTTACAACCAAAAAAAAGAAAACCTATGTTTACAAAATAAATCAATAACCCAAACCCAGATATTACATGTGATAGTAATAACCAAACGAATTAAACAAAAAAGGGGTAAAATAAATTATACATTACCACAAATGACAAACCAAAACTCTCTATGCTTCTCACTTCCATGTACAATGAGTTGCATCCAAATCGACTCTAGAAATAAGGAATTGTTTTCAAATAATTCAAAGCTTCCAACTACTTACAAGACAAACAAAGTAATTAAGAAACAAAATCACCACATCACTGGGAATAAAGAAATTTTTATCAATGACTATGCATACAAATATAGAATAAAAATATATAGATAGCTCAATTTAAGCTCTTGAATATTTCTAAACCCAATCCTTGACTTCACCTCTAGTCATGGAAGGTTAGACGAAGTTATTGACATGGTCTTCAGCACCTCTCATTGCTAATCCCTTCGCCATAGTACCGCTCTCATATTAAAAGACAGATCAATTACACAAACTCATACAAATGTGACTGAATGTGCTATAAAAATTGGATTCACAACATGATCATTTATTTAAAAAAAACAATAAAAAAGGAATGAAAATTTCAGACTTCAAAGACAAATATTTTCACTAATTTAGTTGATCGTGTCAATTTGAGTTTCTTTCATTCGGGCAGTATACAAACAGTTTGTCACCACTTCAATAATCACACAAATTCAATAATTTACTAAATAATCTAAATAAACCCATAAATTATGAGTACATGATTTACCAATACAAATAAAACAAACATAAAATATGTTCAGAGCGTGGAGTGATGTGATATGGCAGTAAACTTCAACAAAACCCACATGTAATAAAAATATGCATAAGCAAATAACTTCTTAGTGCATTGGTGAAAAGTATGGTAAGCATAAAAATCCTAATTCTTAAAAATAGATCAAATTGATAAAACATTAAAAAAAAACTTACAAGAAATAATAAAGAGAATCACACAGAATCATACAGACTCAATCTACCAATAACATAATAACTACAAATAACAACTACTAAAAGCAATTTGACGAACACAACATACTACAAATATTTCAGAATATTCATAATAGAATTGAATCTAGTATAGCATCACAGGATGTATTCTGATTTTTCAAGCCGATGCTTGTAAAACGAAGAGTTATTCAAAGAAAAGAAACTTATACTATGGGAAGAGCAAGGGAGCAGCATGGAGGAACGAAATAGAAAAGTGCAGCCATGGATAGTAGTGGTAGACAAAGGGCATTAAAAAAATTAAGTGCATTAGCATATGTTTTTTAAGCAACAAAAACAAAAACACGAATATAATACTCAAAATAATTAATCAGTCAAGAATTCAACCCATTTCAGGTGATCAAGCAAAAAATGAATCCAAACTTTAGGGTAGAAACAACCCATGAATCAATACAATAACAATAAATCAAAGAACTAAAAGAAATTATATTATTCGATGGACTGTGGTGGTGACTGCGGGTATGAGAACCAATCTTTTGTATGAAAGACTTGAATGATTTACCCTTTCTTCCTTTTTTTTTAAAGCTTTGATTAAGTTCTCATATGTGTGTGTTTTGTGATAAATAGGGAGATAACAACTTGTGCGACTACCAATCATAATGAGACATTTATCTCTAAACTCGGTTATTAATAATACAACTCTTGTCGTGTATCAGAACACTTACTCAGAGCATCAACTCAAGCTCGAACTTAATCAATGGTCAATTGCTACATGGACCACATATCATCGAGGATGAAAGATAGGAAATCTACAACACCTCGATCATATTCCTTAAATTCTTCAAAAATTCCTCATTTCACTTTGGAGTCAATCACCTTCTTTGCAAAAGATGGCAGACAGAAAGCAGCAGCATGAATCTGGGTATGAAAGAGAAGAAGATTTTTATTTATTTTGAAAAAAATAAATAAATAAAAAGAAAGCCTGTCGAAGATACTGTAGTAGTGGAAGCAGCAGAATCATATACCTCTGAGTTGTAGAATTTCAAAGGTCCTATTGATTTGCAATGGCTGTCATCAGCATCTATTGGGTTGACTGGATGCTTGAAATTCACCGCGGGCCCCTCAGTAGAACAAAGCATGAAACCAATTACCCCATTGAAATGAAACAGAAAGTTAATTAGCAGCATTACCAAAAAGAAAACACAACATGGTATAAACCTTCAGCTAGTCTTCATTTTTATAGTAAGACATTATATGGGACCTGAGTATCATAAAACACAGTACTCGAGTAATAAAGATATGGAAGTTTCCAATGGAGATAATATGGAAGCAAAGTTGCAAAGATATAGGTACCTATTGGGTCAGAACTCAGAAGAATCTACTATAATTGCATCATAAGCTCCTTCGGCCACAGCCTTCAAAAATGCAACTCCTGCCAGGTTGAGCCGAAGCCGACAAAGAAATAGAATAAGAGGAGGCAAAATATAAGAAAAATGCCGATAATACCATCGCCAAGGTGGACTGTTACACGGGGATCCACATATCCAACAGCTATATCAGGGAAAAATTGTTTAGAAATCTGGCAGGGTATAAAAAACTTGTTCAAACTCAATGGTTCAAAAGCTCCAAAGGTATATCACTAGAAGCTAGAGTCCTTAAAAAATATCCACATAGGAGATGTACAGTGGCCACTTTCATGAAATAATTGGCATCCATTGCTAGATTTAAATACAAAAAGAAACTATTCTTTGCTAACAACACCATCTTATCAATTTCACATATATCTATCTGCTCAACAGAAGAATGACGAGACACAATTGCGGAATGTCGTTGAACAACTAAAATGCCGACATTAATAATGCTACTTCAACAATCACATATTACTATTAAACCTATTATGCCCACATTAACCAAACTCCCTTATTTGGGAAAACAACCAACCAAACCCATACATTTGATTTGTGTTATGTGTATGCGGTGTGTGTGTGTGTGTGTGAGAAAAATAGGGGGAAAGAATGGGAAAGGTAGACGCAATTGCAGCATTTCATCGAACAACTTAAAGGCCCACATTAATAATGCCACTTCAACAATAGCGCCTTGCTATTCTGAGTGAGAGATAGAAAAGGAATCACCTTTGCCAGCATGTGTGTGTTGTGTTGCGTGTGTTGTGTACGTGTGGGCAGTCAGAATGGGATACCTGGATTGTGATTGTGGTTGCGTTGTCGTCGGTGGTGGGTTAGTCCATGGCGTCTCTGGACAGAGAGATGAGGGGGAGGAAAGGTAGAGAAAGATGGGAAAGATCACCAGAGGGAGAAGAGAAAGAGAAAGAAGACAAAAGTAACAGAAATAGAGAGAGATGGGTACCTGGATTGTGGTTCGCTGGGCCGAGAAAGAGAGAGAGAGGACTAATGAATTGAGAGACATGGCTTGAGAGAGAAAACCAGCGATGTAGGGGAGGCTGCATGTCTGACAGATAGAAGTGATTGAGGTTAGTTTGATTTTGAAAAATAATGAGTGGAAAAGAGTTAAATATAGGGGGAAATGAAAGATTATAAATGGCCGTTGGATTAGATGAAATTGTGAGCCTTTGGATTTGAGACCGTTAGATGTTAAAATCTTAATTGATTTGAGACCGTTGGATGTTGAAACCTTAATTGATTTGAGACCGTTGGATGTTGAAGTCTTGGGATTTGAGCCGCTCTGTTTTATATTATAGATAAAATTATTTATTATTTACTTTTTTTCATTCTGACTCTACTTTTAATTCAAAAATGTAATTTAGAAAAAATATTAAAGTTACAAAAATATTAATTATTTCTAAATAAAGTTGTATATAAAAATTTCGTCTAGTAGGCTCATCCATAGGTTTGCCCAATAGGCTCATCGGCTCGCCCAATGAATGGCGTGTTGGGCTACGGGTAGCCTACCCCTACCCAAAGTCTGGCCCGGCTCTCCTAATAACTCACTCAGGTAAGGACTTGAGTCTACCCTACCTAAGTTCAGCCAAAAAAAAATTCACAGGCCAAGCCCGATTTGGCCCATGGACACCTCTAGGTGTACGGGGGCTGTAAGAAATCACTGGCGTGTCTGATTACAAAATACTAAGATGAGGAGATCATTGGTGTGCCTGATTGCAAAAAGGTAAGATGAGGTGATTTGGAAAGAATAAGATGAGGAGAGAGCTGATGTGTGTGATTGTAAAAGAGTAAGATGAGGAGAGGAGAGAGAGAGAGACAGAAGAATAGAAAGAAAACAAGGCAACTCATAATGACTATAGACGTTGTGTGATTAGAAGGAAGAAAACAAGGTATTATAGAAATCTCCTATAGAGTGGACATGTAATACGCCCGTTCTCCCAGACGTGTCACCTATAACGTCCCACATCACACAAGTATGATAGCTTTGATACCAATTTTGTAACGGCCTGACCCAACTTATCCAAATCAAAGCGCACTAATACGGTTGATATTCTGTAGACTGTCCTAAGTTTAGTTACTTAGGATGATCTATCGGTATTTGATGAGATTTGTGATATATATAGAATTATTATATTAAAGATTACTTCTGGTGACTTATCTATCTGTTTGTAGTTTTACTTTGATTTTATAGTAGATGATTTTAATGGATGATTTGTACACGGACTATTTGGATTGGGGTCACACTTATACTATTAGTATTTTTTTTAGAGTTGTGCAGTGGTGGCGTAGTGGAATAATCGAGTGGAAACCAAGTAAACGTGATAAAAGGATGTGTGTTTACAATGACGACTAATGAGGATACGTAAGAGCATTAAGGTAAATATAACTTTCAATAATTATTTTCATATTACATTACACTTCTGCATTGAGTACGATGTAAAGGTGAAAATTTCGAGGATGAAATTCTTTTAAGGAGGATAAATTGTGACGACAGTGATGGCAAGAGACAATTGCGGAGAGTTGTGCTCGATTTAGGATGGTCTCGAAGTGCATTGGGATATGACTATTAGTGTGGTGGTGAGATGCAAAGTTCAAGGTCGACCTAGGTGAAGTGGAAGAGAATGGATTAAACTAGGAGGTGAGCTTTGGTGCAAAGCAAGAAGAAAAAATAGGAAAAACATCATCAAGGCTTCAAACTCAAATCTTTAGGAGATGATAAGATTTATGGGAACTTAGAAACATGAATTTTATGCTCTATTTCATTAGAATGATTTGAAAAAGATGAAATGGAAGTTTGAAATTCTAAACTTAACCTGAGGCATGAAACAGTTAGACTCATGCTATGTGTTTTTTTTTCGCAAATTTATTAGAAAGTATGAAGTATTAAGAACTAAGAACATGTACCAAATCTCTGCTCAATAAAGTCTTAGTGTATGGAGGTAGAAAACCGAAACCCTAGTTGGGTACTTTAAACTTGAATTCTTGGGTATCTAGAATCTTGAGTTTTGGTGGTGATGGAGGACCTAGTCCATTATTTTTAGGGTCAAGGAATCCATTTTTGAAGTTATATTCAAGAAAAAAAATGAATTCTGGTGGGTCAAAAATTGATTTACAACTCTGGACAGTTTTTGAAACAAATGAATCCTTCACTTTGGAGCTCAATTTTCTGTTGTCTTGTGCATTATCGGGACAAACCATGGGCGGAGGGAGGAAGAGGCCAGGGTGGGCACGTGCCCCCCCTCAAATTTTTTTATTTTTTATTAGTGAGGTATATGTATTATATATTTATACATATATATTATGTGTGCCCCCCTCATTTATATTAGACCCACATTATGTACCCAAAATAATTAAAAAATTAAGCTCATTTAAAAAAAAAATTGAGTTCACTATTATCTACCAAAACTTATTAAAAAATTAAATATTTGACATATTACAATCCACTTAAACCTATTAAAAAAAACAAAACTTTTAGGCCAACATGAAAAACAAAATTTTTGGCCCAATATTAAAAACAAAACTTTTGGCCCACTTGAATTTACTATTTCACAATAATTTAGTGTTGATTCTTACTTTTTTTTCATTCTTGAATTGATTTTTTTTGTATTAATTTCGGTTAAATAGTTTTTTATACCAGTTATATTTTGCCTCCATTATAGATATTCATGGCTCCGCCCCTGACAATATACACTTTTTTTTTTGGAATTTTTTATGCTAAATGAACTTCATATATCAAATATAATATAATAAATATAAATATGTTATGTAGTGTGATTGGTTAGAAGGAAAAAAAATTAGAGTGCATAATTAAAGTGCCCACCCTGAACAAAATTCCTGGCTCCGCCCCTGGGACAAACCAAATACATTGTTACATAGAGGGGAAAAACAAGATGAATTTAGGCTTTTGAATCACTCTAAGCGTTAAGAAACGAGGGAGAAAAGGTAGGGAGAAGAAAAACTCATAACCGGTTTTTGGTGAAAGGAGGAGGAAATTGGCCAACCACCACCAGCCATCCCGGATGTGCGTGGAAGCACTTGAGAGGTGTTCTGGGGGTGGGTTTTACAATTAAAATCTTCTCTTCTAGAGCTTTCCATTGAGAAGTGACTCATCGAAATTCAATATCGTTTGCATATTGATTTGAAAGTGACTGTTTTACCCTTTATCGGTACCGATTTTACACGCCAATGCAAATTTTGACCAAACCAAGTTTATTTTTATGGTCTACTAGGTCTTATGGACTTAGATTTGAATCTCTTTTAACTTTTGAATTTTGAATAGTTTTGGATTGGCAATCAAATCCAGTAGAGTTTCTCGATTCTTGAACGGTTGATATTTTCTATGCTCTTTCCAAACTATTCAATTATGTTATTCACATTGTTTAACCTGTCATATGATTTATGATTGGGTGATTCGTACTATTTTGTAACTTCAGACCTAGTTAGGGTTTTGATGTGTGTTTGCACGATGTTTGTTGTATGAAACTGAAACTCTAGGATCTTTTTGAATGAAATGTAAATACACACAAGATCATGTGGCAGAGGGTTTACATCATAGGATGAAATTGTAGAGTGTTTCATTCGTAAATGCCTGGGTGGCTTGGTTGGCCGTTGGACTCGGGTATCAAATTGAATCATATTGAATTAGAGAGTGTATCTTCCTTGGGGAGCAAGTTCCCTAAATGATTGGTTCGTATTGACCCTTAGTGGTCTATTAGGATTATTTACTCTCCGGTGTGGCACTGTATTGATGTTGTGATTGTATTATTATTTTTGACTTAACTATTTTCACTCAAAGTTTACTACTCTATTATTTACGTATAAAACGAACTGTTTTGATGCCCACTATTTTTGAATTACTTGTTTTCAAACTAGTGTATTTTAGAATTGAACTATCCTATTTAGTTGGTTAACGTTCACCCTACAATATTTCCTTTGTTTTCAGATCAGCTGGTGACGTGGGTGTAGTGTATAGTTGAACTCCTAGTTGTAGTGTTCTTTTACTTAATGTTTGAACGTTGTAAACCATGTATTGGTAATAAGGTGTACATACGTTTGTGAATTATTATAAGCATATGATCGAATGGTTCATTAGCTGTATAGAGTGTGCCTACCCATTTGAACTAAATAACAAACAATTGTTATTTTATGCAGGCTTTGGGTCGCGTTATGTATAGTTGCACAGAGTTGTTTGGATAGCGTGCTCGTGTGACTCAAGGTGTTATACGTTGCATGTCTGGGTGATCCAAGGTGTAACAAGAGTGATATCAGAGCTTACTCATATATTTGGAGATTGTATCATTTAGCACTTATGAATTTCATTAGCGCTCTGATTTACATGAGTTGGGCTGGATCATTACAGAGCAGTATCAAAACTATCAAATAATGCACTCATATGATGCAGGGCGTTATAGGTGACAGGCCCAGGAGAACTAAGGTGTTAGGTGGGTCTTGGGAATTGGGCTCGATCCTTGTGGGCTCGAGTGTGGATGAATGGTATAGAGAGAAGATTGGTGTTGGTTTGACGGCTTTCAGTGCATTGTGAAGAGAGAACAAAAATAGAAAAATTGGCTTGTTGCCTTTATTTTCCCCAAAAATTTAGGACAACACTAAGGAAAAAGGAGGAAGAAGTTAAATAGTAATTGTTTTGGCCAAACTTTTTGACGGTGCTTGGGGGTAGGGGTGTGAAACGTGTTGGGTTAAACGGTTTACGTGTCAGGTTAAACGAGTGACGGGTGAAAAATATATAAACCCGTATACGACACATTTAATAAACGGGTGAAAAATTCAACACAAACACGACCCGTTTAATAAACGGGTAACACGACACGACTCGTTTAATCCATTTAATTTTAAAATAATTATATCAATAAATTTTAATACTCCACTTTTGTTTTTTTACTTCCAAACTTACAAGTGTACTTACCTCAAAAAAGAAGAATTTTTAGCCAAATCTCATAAAAAATAAGACTTGAAGGCTTTCAAAAAAAAGGTAAGAGGTTATTGTTTTTTTATAGGCAACTCAACCCTACCCTCTCCTCTCATTTTTCAATGTGGGACAAAAACAAAACTTGAAGGCTTAAAAAAAATGTAAGAGATCATTGCCTTTTTATAAGCAACTCAACCCTCTTCCTCTCCTCTCATTTTCTAATATGAGACAAAATCAAAACTTGAAGGCTTAAAAAAAAGGGTAAGAGCTCATTGTTTTTTTATAGAAACCTCAACCCTCCCCCTCTCCTCTCATTTTCCAATGTGGGACAAAAACAAAAGGCATTGGTTTGCCTTTGTCTTTGAAGTGCTCCCCATCTCCCCTCCTTTGTCTTTGAACTACTACTTTACTTTTTTTTGTATTGATTTATTTACTTATTTTTTCTTGCAAATTTTTTCAAATAATTATTAATTTATTATTGTATTAATTTTATTTAAACGGATAAACGTGTGATAAACGGTTTGACAGGTCTCACCCGAACACGACCCATTTATTAAACGTGTTAGGCGTGTCAACCTGTTTATCACTCAAACTCGTTAAGATCTTACCCAAACCCGTTTAATTTGTGTCGATTCGTGTCGGTTAATCGTGTCGTGTTGAATTTTGACAGCCCTACTTGGGGGTGTGTCGGGAGGCTTCCCGGGCTCTGGTTGGTGGGGATTGGTCTTCATTTTTCATAAGATTTCCAAAAATGGTCTCCATTTTACGATACGACACTAGGGACAAAATCACATAAAATGATAGTTTTGCCCTTCGGTCTCGATTTGGGCTATTTTTTTGGGGATTTGACCAAAGTAAGTTTAAATTCATTTTTAAATAATCAAAATACGGATATTTCTAAATTTGTACTAAAAATTCTAGTGTGTTACTTTTGGAAGTTTCAAATCAGTGCACGGATCGAGGTAGGATTTCTCAATTTTAAAACGAGCAAAATTTAATAAGCTCTTTCCATACTATTCAATTATGCTATCTACATTGTTTAACAAGTTATATGAATTATGATTGGGTGTTTTATGTTGTTTTTCAACTCTGGACCTGAATAGGGTTTTGATGTGCGTTTTGCTCAATGTTTTGTATTGATTGTATAAAATTGAAACTCCAAGATCCTTTTGAATGAAGTGTAAGTATACATAGATCAACTGAAAAAAGAGTTTATGTTCTAGACTGAGACCATAGAGAGTTTTATTGAGTTCGTGAATGCCTGGGTGGCCCAGTTGATTTTCGGACTTGGGTACCGAATTGGATCATATTGAATTAGGGAGCATATCTTCCTTGGGATGGAGGTCCTTTAAATGATTGTTTCGTATCGACCCTGAGTGGTTTAATAAGATTATTTTCTCTCCGGTATGACACTATATTAATGTTGTGATCGTATTGCTGTTTTCAACTTAACTATTTTCGCTTAATGTTTACTGCTCTATTATCTATGTATGAAATGGACTGTTTTGATGTCCAATCATGTGAAATTACTTGTTTTTAAACTTGTGTGCTTTGGAATTGAGTTATCCTACTGATCTGGTTGGCGTTCACCCTATATTATTTCACTCTTTTTCAGGTAGACTAGAGTCGTGAGAATGTAGAGTTTGACTTGATGAGCTTATTGTGTTTAGTTTGACTTGGTTTGTTTTAATCTAAGCATGTATGTTACAGTTCAATGATTCAGTGAAAGGTTATTTCTTAGGTTGCATCAAGAATAATGTTTGAGGTTTGCAAGCATACAATTAATGGCATGATATGAAAATTGGAACAACTTGAAAGCTAGAATGGTATTATTGAGGCGTCTAACACTTGGATTACTATGAAAATTGGGTCAAGGTGTGACAAAGTGGTAACGAAGGTTGCTCATTATTAAAAAATTGTAACATTTATTACTTGTTAAGGCTATTAACACTCTGATTTGCTTGAGTTAGGTCAGGTCATCACAGAGTTGGTATTAGAGTTTATCAAATGACGCACTCATGTGATGTGGGCGTTGTAAGTGAAATGCTTGAGAGAACCGTAACACCCCAGTTCTCCCGAGCATGTTAACTCTAACGCCCTGCATCACAAGAGAAAGTTATCTAATAGCTCTAATGCCACTCTATAACACCCCGACCCATCTCATGTAAATTAGAGCACTAATAGCCTTAATATGTACTAAATGATACAATCTCCAAATAAGTGAGTACGCTCTGATATCAACTTGTCACACCTTGGATCACCTAGGCATGTGACGTATGTTATCTTTACTTGCACGTGCAAGTAATGTTACTAATGCAGTACAATGTGATGTAAGTAAGCCGAACCCACATAGCATAACTCATGCATTGCTAAAAGCTCAGCAAACGTACATTATAAACTACTTGCATAACTAATTTGTCTAAGGCTAAGTTAAATTCCCATACATAGACATACAACTTATTATAATTACACATTTTACAAACTCTCACACTACTTAATAGAAACAAAAGAAAAGCTGGCAGTTTGACTATTCACAATTTCCTTCGGTATTGGCTAATCTGTAAAGAGGAGAAATAACATAGGGTGAACATCAAGAACTTAGTAGGATATTTCAATTCCAAAACATGTGAGTTTAAAAATAAGTAGTTTGACACGAATGGGCATCCAAGAAACAATCATTTGATAAATATAAAATAAAATAGTAAATATTAGTTGAATACAATTAAGTATAAAAATAGTAACACGGTCATAATATGAATATAGTGCCACACCGGAGAGAAAAATTCTAATAGAACACTCAAGGTTGACATGAACCAAACATTTATGGGACTTTCAGCCCAAGGAAGATACGCTCCTTAATTCAATACGATCCAATTCTATACCCTAGTCCGAAGACGAACCGGACCACATAGACAGAAACAAAATCAATAAAAACCACTATGGTATCAACTTGGAATGTAAACCCTTTTTAACTTGATCATATGTGCACTTACATTGCATTCAAAATGATCCCGAAGTTTCATTTCAATACGAACAGCCATGCTCAACACACATCAAAACCCTAACCGAGTCTAGATTTTGAGCCAATTTCAAAATCATATAACCCATGTGAGTCTTGTGTTTAGCTTATTGGAAGGTTAAAATACATTTACTCGCAAGACTATTCTTTTAATTTCAATCTCTTTCAATAATCTCATCATTTTATTTTGGTAGAGTATGTGAGGTAATTAGTTGATTATATCTCAATGTTAGAAGTACCTTGCCATACATTTTTTAGAAATAATTTTAGGCTATGTTTCAATCAATCTGAGCCATAACCTATTCTTTCTTGACATCATCTGTAGTAGCCACGATTGAGTTTAAATGAATTTTTTTTATATTAATCATGTAAACCACTAAGTCAAGCATAAATGCGTTTATCTTACCTTGGTTATCTCAGGACTTACATTATTTACAATTTGGAAAGGAAATGGTGGATACTAGAAAATTAAAAAAAAAAAGAAAAAGAAAAAGGAGGATGATGAGTATTTGAGGTTATTGCTAAAATCCAAAAAAGAAAGGAAAAATAAGAAAACTGTTGGAAAATCCAAAGACTGTGAAGAAAAAAAGCAAGAGAAGGAAAAAAATGAATTATCTTTCAAAAAAGTGTTGGAAAGAGAAAGATAGATAAATAACTGTCTTGAGTTATTATTTTCAAAGAATAAGATCTAAAAATAAAAAATGTATTTTTGGAATACTCTTTTAAATTCCTTATTTTCCTTCGATTCTATAACCTATTCCCCAAGGCCATCTTACAACCGGAGGTTAAAGTCCTATTTAATCTTAAGAATCGTTGCAAGCATATGTACTCAACAATGGAATAAGAGATATACCAGCTACATTACTTCAATTGCTTCTAACATTCTTTCATTTAAATAATGTTCTTTATTTAAAAGATATATGTGAGTTATATTTTGCTTTTGACTATAAATATTCTTCTCACATATAACCTATGAGTGAAACAATCACTATAATCAGAGGTTATTTGTCCTACACCTGAGCATTAAGGTCATCATTAGAGAAAGCCAACTCAGAAACCTTGAGCTCAAAAGCCTTCAATGCCTTGGTTGAGCTCTCTAAAGTCCTAATCCTACTCATCAGAGTGCTCACATGAATGGCCAGGTAGAGAAAAATACAACCAAAGGCTAGAATCAGCGCGAAACAACAACATAGGATGAAACTTAGAGAAGTAGAAGCTTACCGAAGTAGCGCCATACAAAGCGGTAATAACAAAAGACGAGAGGGGCATAGCGGCAATCTTCTGGATGTCGGACTCAGGGATTATCGAGGTGATGGCCTCAGCAGCAAGCCTCACATTATCAACAAATAAACCCTTGCCTTTCTCGATCTTCACACCCTCCACTAGTAGGCAATGAGTCTTCTCAGTAGATCTGGGAGAAGGAGGTCCACACAAGATGTGGCCAATTGACTTTAAAGCCCCCTCGACCTCTACCGACAAAAGGGATTAATTGAAAAAAAATCTTGTTGTTTCCTAATCTCTAAACATCACCCTTTAGCATGTGTAGTGTATAGATAACGGGGAGTGTCACCCTCCCTTGGGATGATGTCAAAAGAAAAGGCAAAGAGAAAATGATTGAAATGAAATGGAAAATGAACAAAATGTGAGTGGTGAACAAAAGTGCTCCCCAATCACAAGGAGTCTTTTGAGTGTCGTGTTTTACTTAGAAAGTATTCTAAGGTCGTCTCTTCCGTAATTGCGGAATTAGTATAGCTCCTCTAGATCATTGGGGAGCACTTGCATTTAGTAATAAAACTATAGTAATTCCGCAATTGCATTTAGCACATGCAATAATCCTTTAAACCCCTAGGTGATCCCTAGTGGATGAGTTTTGTCTCGTGAATGTTTCCAGTGAAGATACCTACAAACTTCTTTTCCTAATATCCGATATTTAAAGCATATTCACACATCTTAACTAGCACTGGGATGTTAACAATAACTTGCTCAACACTCCCGAACTAATCACACATAAAACACATCATGGCCTCAAATGCTATTCTAGAGTACCCACATACACATTCATTTTCAAAACTCGTGTGTGTGTGAAATGGACATGTAATTTAAGCATTTACACAATGGAGTTCACATTCACTTTGGCTATCCAAATTAAGCTTCGATGCAACCTCACCAAGGGTGTCTCTCAACAATAAATCACACTACGGTTATCCTGGCATGCTCTCCATGTGTACATGTGAGATAGAATCTTGTGCACAAACTAAAATATGCTCACATATAATCCAAAAATGAAGCTCATGCATGAAAATGAAACAACCTTGGCATAATCTTATGAAAGGAATGCTAGGGTATTAGATAGCAAAATCAACTTCTCTTTTCCTTTTAAAGTATGCATCCCCCATGCTTCTCTATATCACTTAGGACTTTCAAGGGTTGTAATGAGGCCTTAGGGTGATATTGAGGTAAGAGAAACAAATGATATAAGACAACAAAGAGGGTTGTTCCGAGTGAATGACCTTTATTTCAAAAAGATCTCCCTTTTATGGGAATTCTAGGCTAACACCATCATTTCAGTCTTTGCTTCTTCTTTTTTTCTTTTCCTTAAGATTTTCCTTTTCTTTTTCTCTTTCTTTTTCTTCTTCCACCCCTTTTTCTCCTTTTCTTGGATTCATCATTCTTTTTCATTCAACATATGAGTTCCACATCATTCATCCCTTTTGTTTGAGTTTTCACACCATACTTCCTTTTCTTTTAGAATCAATCATGTTCAACTATAAGAACAACCAAGATAAGGTAGATATTTATCATTTTTATTGGCTTGGTCAAATGTGTGGCATAGAAACGAGTTTCAATTAAGGCTCAATCACGGCACTAGGGATAATGTTTTTCACAAGAAAAAGGCTTAGGCTCAAAGCATTCAAAATGGCCTAAGATCATCTCTAGATAAGAATAGGGGAGCATTGTACATATCAAGACAAAGTCAATTAACTACCCAAATGCACCTAACCAAAACAAGCATAATGAGATTATTGAACAAATTTGAAATTTTAAAAATTATTCCTTGAGTAAATGTAAGTTCCCTCCAAACAAGGATTGGCATTAAAGCTCACATTGGTTCTTACTCATCTCCATTATTCATTTAAATTGCAAAAAAATACAAGTTCATGGTGCACTTATGGTTGAGTTCAAAAACAAACAAGTATGTGATACTCTTAGCAATAGGATAAAATTCTATAATGTACTCATGTATTAAAAGTTCAAAATGAAGATCAAGTAATCACAAATCCTATAGCAATTTAGATAGGGGAATATAGTTCAATATTGGAACTCGAAATTTTCAAAATTTACACATTTTCCATATTCTGTACAAAAAGTGATGGAACATATAAATGGTGCACCTCAACCCCCAACTTGAACTAAGCATTGTCTTCAATGCACAAGGAATCATTTAATGAGAAAAATGAAAGTAACATGGAAAATGAGATACCCCCCTTTTTTATATATACATTAAAAGAGAAAATAAAAAAAATACAAAAAGCTTGTTTACACCCCCCAACTTAGACTAGAACATGATACCCAATAAGATTTTCTACAATGATGTTCAAGTGAAATGAGTTCAAATTAGGAGAGGTAAACAACCTTCATACAAAAATCTACACTACAACACTATGAAAATAAAGATATAACAATAAAAGAGATCTAACTACTATATACATGGAAACAAAACAAAAAGGGCACATGTCAATTCGACTTCAATTCGGATATGAGCTTGCGCTCATTGATTTTTTTGATTTTGAATTTTTTTTGTTGTATAAATGTCCTTTCTATCCAATCTATCCAACAACACAAAGGATAATAATTCAAAAATCTTAACCAAATAGATGTGTAGGAAAGTTTATGCAATGCTACAAATGGAATATATAATTTCTCTTTAAGAGTTTCAACACTTAACTCCATTACAATGCCCTCCCCAAGTTGAGAAATATGAATCTCAACACCACTCTTTGATGAAAAAATGACCTTGGGCTCATTAGCCTCATGTGAGATAATAACTTCATTAAAATTTTCACAATCAAGAGTGGTGAGAGATTCAACATCAATTTGCATTCCATTGGGATGACCATCCTCAATACATTGACTATTCTCAAGATGTTGTTCTTCATGCATAGCAATTATAGCATTATTCAATGTATCAAGTTGTTGGGTTATTTGGGCATTGAATACTATTTGGTATTGCATAAAATCGCACAAAATATTTTTCAATTCTTCTTCGGTTGAGTTCCCATATGTTGGATAGTGGCACAATTCATTTGGTGGTGTGAGATTGGATGAAAAACTATAAGGTTCGTTCTCCCAACCATAACTCGGATAACTCGGTGTAACATAATGATTGGGTTAAAAAAATTTGGAGGCCAAAAATAAATTTGAAACTTCACATGCAAAGTCTTGAACCGGAGAATTTATTGGACACACACAAGAGATGAGCCCATAGTCATCACAAATCTCACACACATTTTCAAAATAAGAGGCATTTGATATATTTTTATAAAATTAGGACCATAATACAAAACACAACTAAAACAAAAATATATACAAATTAGACAACATACCTTAGCCCATGATGAAAATCACGATACTTACCTATGCCGTCCAAAATCACCCTCAAACTTGACGCTTAACCTTCACAGGCAACAGCGCCAAAAATGATTGACAAAAAACCTTGTTATTTCCTAACCTCTAAACATCACCCTTTAGCATGTGTAGTGTATGGATAACGGGGAGTGTCACCCTCCCTTGGGATGATGTCAAAAGAAAGGGCAAGGAGAAAATGGATGAAATGAAATGAAAAATGAAAAAAATGTGTGAGTGGTTAACAAAAGTGCTCCCCAATCGCAAGTAGTCTTTTGAGTGTCGTGTTTTACTTGAAAAGTATTCCAAGATCATCTCCTCAGGGAAGGAAAGTTCAAGTTGTGTGAAAGTGATTTTGTCAAAAAGAAAAAATGTAAAATCTTTTGTTTGAGTTTTGGTGTTTTTGTTTGTGAATGAAAATGCAATAAAATAAGTGTTGGCTAATCCGAAAGGTTCACTCTAATGGGAATCCCAACTCAACTCGAAACCTTTCTCCAATGGTGCATAGATGAATGATTGATTCGTGGGAAGCTAGGGACGAGATGGTAAGGATCCAAGCATAAACCGTAACTAGGCCTATGGAATATCAAAGACTCACAACCATATGCACTCTCAACCCAGTCAAACCGAAGCACAGTATACCGAGTGGAGGAAAGAAGAAGAGTTGAAATGGAATCCTCAAGGGAAGATCTCTCTTGGATTAGCCAACTAAAAATCTAACTACTCATACTTAATGGAAAGACAAGACATGCATAATGTAAAGAGACATAATGAATAAATGAAGCATGAAACTTCACTTAATGCAAGAAATCTTAAACTAAGAATAAAAGTATTCAATACCCATTTCAAAACTGAAAATGAAGTAAACTTAAGACAACAATAGTGAAATGAAGAACATGCAAGTAAACTTGGAATAAACTTGAAACAACTAAGATTAAAGTGCAAGGAATGAAGATTAAAAGAGTATTAAAGCTTACTACAATGGAAATGGAGAAGAAAACACAAAAACATAAATTTCTATTGCACTATTCATCATCTTCTTCCTAGGAACTATCTAAGCTTAGGTAGCCACCCTTTGCAATGCTCAAGAATGCTGGAGTGTGAGCCTTCAATTTTCATGCATGGTGGTCCCCTAGGTGTGAGAGCAGACCTCCCCATCAATGGGTGGTGATTTGATGCATTGGACAAGCTAGGAGGAGCTTAGCCTGCAACCCACCTGGCAACCCCCTTCTCTGATCCACATTAATTTCTTTGCCTTCAAAGTCTTCAACAAGGGTGTAGGAGACATGTAGATGTTTAAGGGAAGTCAGGGAACAAGTGGGAGAATCATTGGTGGGACCCCCAAGAAAGTGGGAAGTGATTTCGAGGCATTTTGGGCTGTTCAGGAGAGTTTACCGGTACTGTAAGCTTTCTGGAGTTTGGGGTATCGGTACTGCATACCGATATTGTTTTCTGCTTCAGACCAGTTTTCGTAGAATCGCCATAACTTTGGATCCAACCGTCCGATTAATCTAAAGTTTTTGACACAATACAGAACACATCCAGATCTACAACTTTCATGTTTTGCACTTTTTTAGATTCAAAGCAGATCATGGTCAAAATGGAGAAAATCGAGGCACTGCTACAAAATGGTGTGGGTATTGATGTCTTTGTTACCAAGCACCAATACCTCCTTGATTTCTTCACTTTTAAGCCTCCAAATCTTCATATAATGTGTCCATGCCTTCACCACACCTCCATAATTAGTTGCAAGGTCTAAAATTCATCATTTAAGCTATAATTACCTGCAACATTGAAAATACAATATTATTCATAATTTTGGCTAACTCTAAGTACTTAGATGCAAAAGTTGAGTTAAAATGCATGTAATAAGACCTTCAAATATGCAATATTTTGTACTCATCAGAGATACTGAAGCCCCAACTTGCTCAAGAGCTCCTCCATAAGAGGAAGACAAGGTCCCTTGGAGAACTGAGGTCCATGATGGGCACGATGGAAGAATAAAAACCACTTGGGAAGGGGGAAGAAGTAGGGCACCTCTGTGCTCTACACCTTGGAGAGAGGGGCAGGGTCGCTTCCTGATCTAACCTCCCTCTTATGCTTTCCACTATCATGCCTTTCCTCAGCAGGGCAATCTTCGCCTTCAAAGCTTCAACATCTCGATCCATTGAGCTAGAAGCTGGAAACCCAAATCACACAGATTAGAAAGAATGAAGAAGCAAAATAGAAGTTAAGAATAGAAGAGAGTAAGCGTTACCTGCAATCTCCTCAGCACCAGCAATGAAAATAGGAATAGGAGTCTCTATAATCACCTCGAGATGGCTGAACCCTAGCTTGGTAAGCAAAGAATGCTTGATCAAATTAGAATACTTCTTCGTAGGAAAATCTTTAAGCCCTAGCAAAGCAAGCCTATCCTCACCTCCTAGCTCAGAGCGGATACGTGAAGCAACCCAAGGGAATGAAGTCAGAAAATAGAACAATAAAATGAGGCAAGTTGAACCTGTCCTAAACAAGGACTCACCCACATTATCAGGACCTGACCAAGAGCGTGGAACAAGAAGGGTACCATTGGCATTGATCAGATCAACTCACACTCCTTCTCCGCCATAAAGAAGAATAACTTTTTCCAGTTCTTGTGAGAGTTGGGCAAGTCAGTGATCAAATTTGGGGTCTTCACCCGCTTGGAGATGTACAAAAAGTCATCATGTTGGAACTTGACGTTGAAAAATTTCATGAGCAGGGGAACTGAAGGGGTACCGATTTTATTTTTCTTAAAGAAGATAAAGAGGCCCACTAGGATGCCTCAAAAGTTGCGAAAGATCTAAGCAAGGTAGACGTTAAAATGCTGAAGGACAAATTTGATGAAAGGATGTATAGGGAACCTAAGCCCATTCTCTAGAGAGCCTATGAAAAAACAGGGATCTCAGAGACATACCTAATATGTACAGAAGGAATCCAGTAGTGCATGTAAAACCCGAGCATTCGCGTGTACAAAAAAAAAAACATATATATATGGAATTATTTTATGTTGTTAATGTTGTATTATGCATATAGAAAAATTATAAATAAAAAAAAAACAAAATTGAGTTATTTACAGAAATGCCATTGCATGGCATTTCTTCCCAAGCTGCTGCCTGGCAGCACAAGGATGCACCTCATCCTTCTCCAACCTTCCAGAGGGGTTGAGGAGCTGTATTAAGACTTGATCAAGTCTCTGGATAAGGAGAACCGCCAAGAGAGGAGAGAGGAAGAAGAGAGAAGCTAGAGAGAGAAGAGAGAAATTTGGAATTTTTGTTTTGTGGAAGAAGAAGTTTCGAACGATCAGAGGTATGCTACTAGGCTAATTTGATGGCTAGGAATCTCATGGTATCATTAGAATTGCATATCATGTACTGGAATTGCTTGATTTCATGTTTTAAATTTTTGGGTTTTAGATGTTTATGAAACGGGTTTGAGATTTGAGCATGATTTGAGTTAATTATTTGATATGGCTGAGTTTGGGAGGGCTTGAGGAGTTGTTTGGTGGTGGAATCGTGGGTTGCCGTGGTCTATGGTGGTGTAATGGTTGTGTGAGGGTTTGAAAAGGTGAAAATATGATTTTGATAAAAACTTTTTTAAATTTTAAAAGGGGGCTTGGGTCTAGCTAATTTGGGGTCAAGGAATCCATTTATGACCTCAGAATTGGATTTGGAGGTCGTTTGGGGGGTGAAAACAGTAGTTGCAGGTCTGGACATATACTAAAACCCTTATTTTTTGTTAACTTTGACCTCTTTATTTTATGGGTTTAAGCTTAATTCAAAGCTTGAAAATTATAGGGTTTGTTAGAGTGATGTTTGGTGAGTGTTTAGGTTAAAAAATTAGGTGAAAAGGGGTACTGAGTGGGGAGAAACAAGGGTGAGAAGTAGGGAGGTTAGACTGTTAGAAGGAAATTAGGGTTTTTGGTCAAGGTGCTCAAGGAAGAAGATGAAGACATCAGTGCACCCCGTCGGCGCGTGAGGACGCGTCCATGATCCGATTGACCTCTAATTGGTCTCAAAAGTTCCCTAACATCCGTGCGGAGGTCTCGGTAAAATTTCAAGTCGATCCGAAGGCCGGATCTATATGAGGAGTAAAATAACTGTTTTGACCTCCGGGGTCAATTTGACCCAGTTTTAGGGTGATTTTTGGAAAATAAATTTTATATTCATCTTTAGGTAGGTTAATTGAGTATGTGTATTAAATTTCATCAAAAAATAACACTTTTTAATTTTTGGCCATTTCAGATCAAAATACCGAGCGGGTAGGGTTTCTCAATTCCGGAACAGGCGATGCTTTCCAAACTTGTTTCTAAATTATTCCATATGTTATTTATGATGTTTTAGCATGTTTTAAAATATATGATTGGGTGTTTTGAATATTGATGGAAATTCGGACCCGGATTAGGGTTTTTGAGTGCGGTTTGCACTATTGTTTTAGAAATGATCGTATTGCTTGAATTATTCGCATTGACTGAAATTACGGGATCCTTTTTAATGAAAATATAAGTGCACATGGGTCGAGTGGCAAAAGGGTTTACATTCCAGTTTGAGGCCGTAGAGGGTACTCATTGAGTTTGTAAATGCCTGGGTGGCCCGGTTGGTCTTCGGACTTGGGTACTGAATTGGATCGTATTGACTTGGGAGCGTATCTTCCTTGGGGTGAAAGTCCCCTAAATTATTGGATCGTATGGATCGTATTGACCCTGAGTGGTCTATTAGGATGAATTGCCCAACAGTGTAGCACTGTATTTGAATTTCTGAACTATCCTTTACAGTTTTGTTTAACTACCACAGTTTCAAATGCAATGATATTTTTGTTGACGTATATGTATCAAATGCTTGTTTGGATTTCTGCCCAATCATGTTAACCTATGTTATTTTTAAACTCGTTTGCTTGGAAATTGAGTCACTCTACTGAGCTGTTGATGCTCACCCTACATTACTTTCCCTTTTTCAGATACGACGAAGCTGAGAGAGGTGTACATAATAACCTACTAAGGTTTCTGTATATATATTAGGAAGATGTATCCAAAGTTTGTAGTAGAATAAACGAAAACCTAATGTGTAATGTATACTCAATTAGATATTAATTTACAATAGTCTGGAATATGTTAGTATAGAAGTATTGTATATATTTTTATGATAAGATGTGGTTTGTATGTTTGTAGGTTATTATGCTATGTTACATGACGACTCGATATGATAATGTTCCATAGATTAAAGTAACACCTGTCACATGTCGTGTTGACTCGGGGTGTGACAGTGCATGCCCCTGGGGAAACCAAACCTTGCAGACAAGACACTCATAAGAGGAGGCGTAACCTCACTTTGACCAATGAGGTCTGAAGTGAGAGGAACAGGTTTGGAGCCCTCAGCGCCACCTAAAGGTCCAACTCTACCCTTTTTGGCCTTTCCTTTTCGAGATCGGTTAAAACTCGAAGAAGACCCTAGTCAAGTCAGAGGCACCTATGCTCTCTCTGCGGCGTCTACCCTAGAGAAGTTGTCTATTTCATCACCAACATCCCCTAGGTCGTCCTCCTCTACATCTAAACACCTATCACCCATGAGAGAAGTAGACAAGGTTGTGGCTTTAGAAGAGGCAGACATAACTAGGCAAGAGAAAGTGAGACTGAAAGAACTGTAAAGAGGGGGAACGCAAGCAAAGCAATCCCTAAAGGCCCAAGGGTCAAGACACCAGCGATCGAAGAGAAAGATTCTGGAAGTAGAGTAAGGATTCAAAAAGAGAAGAAGAAAGAACAAGGTAAGACCTCGATTCCTAAAGTAACAAAAGCAAAAAATCCAAAAATTAAATAACCACCTCGAATTTGAGGGATCCAGAATGAAAGAAAAGAAGAAGGAACAAAGCAAGGGACGTACCTAGCTGAGAACGAATGACAAACCAGGAACCAAGAAAAATTCTAAACAGATTAGGCCAGCCAAAGCCTTCGGAGAAAGTGGTGATTTTTCTGAAAACCCTAGATCCTTAGGGAAATTGGGAAAATGAAGTTGCAAGGGGAAAAGTAGAGTTAGGAGACAGAATGTGAAGGGAGTTTGAAGAAATGAAAGGCGGTTCTTTGTCTACAACAGCATTTAAAGCCAAGAGAACGTGGATCCTCGAAATAAGGAATGTGCACAAGAAACGAGAAAAGTATGATTACACAATCGTCATAACCGTCAAAATAAAGTCTTATCATGTGCGAATCAAGGTCGACCCAAGCAACCTTACTCATGGCACAATCCCTGCTCAAGCCAACTTGTTTGACCAGGGACTGGGGCAACTGATGGTATCACAAAATATCTAAGGATGAGCTTGGTAATTCAGGTCATGCTACCCAATTCGGGAGCTCAGCTCATCATTATTATTCGTAGACCTTAACTCCCTGCATCAACATCTCGAGGAAGTTTGTGAAAATGATAGCTGGATCCCACCAAGTCCTCCTTTTTCTTGGCGCCAATCACCTAACAAACACAAGTCTCGTTGCACAATGAGGAGCAATCGTTACAAGAGAAGGGGGAGGATCTCGACCTAGATCAAGCAAAGCCCTGGAATAACTATAAATAGGAAGCAAGGCCCTCGTGAGTGAGAAAGATTCATTGTAGCCTTAAAAATATTCTCTGAAAACCACACACATTTATTAATTGATTCAAAAGCAAGAGACTCCCTTAAGAGTGGATTAGTCGAGCTCCGAGCTAGTGAACCACTATAAACATTGTGCGTAATCATCCATTAATCCCAAAAATCCCTATTTCTTAGAGCTTTGATACTCAGTCTAAACTGTTCAGTACACCTTATATTCATACCTTTATCCAATCGTGTTAATAACCTCATCAATACCGATAGGTTTTCTACCAGTTCATCAGTGAGAGGATTTATGTTCTACCAATAGCAGTGAATTCCTACTAATAGAAGTGAAACATAAAACTTTCTACTTGTAGGTTGATACTGTTCTATCTATAGGTCCAAAAAAGAGAATACCAGTAGCTGTGAAAAGCAACTAGTTTATGTGAAAAAAAAATATATTTTGCTATAGGTAGGTCGGGACCTGCTTCCTACCGGTTCATCAGTGCTATAATTCGACGATGACCTCTGTGCTCAGTTGTTTATCATCCATTGTTCTTAAAGCTTATTGGAGGAAAATTAGAAAGTATTTTGGATAGACTAGGACTCTCCATATTGGACATATCTTTGGAGAGATTTTTAGAGATTTTCAAAGAATAAAAGTTAGACATAAAAGGAAAGAGGATCTCTAAATATCAATCATATCTCTCTCCCATTTTCCTATAAATACCAACCCATGGGAGCTCCTGTGAGACAAAGTTTCCTCTTGAGACGTTTTCCAGGTGGCTGCTGCTCCTGCTCCTTCTTCATTGTTCGTTCACTTAGGTTTAGATTACAAGCACAAGATTCTTCATTATTTACTTTATAGTTTTTAATCTCATTGAACATTATGGTATTTCTATTTCTTTTATTGTAATTTCTTTCAATTCTAGTTTCAATACAAAGTATTCTTTAAATTCCAATGTATATCACTTTTCTTATCCGTAGACAACTTAGATTTGGCACGGGTAATTCTTGGAATCACTTCAATCAACGTGACTGTAATTATTTCACCAATTAATTCAATCAATTTAAATACAAATTATTTGTTTTCTTGATTTTAAGTTGAACATTTTTCATTCAAGTACGTTTGATTACAATCTTGGATGAATTATAAAATTAGGTCAAATTTCTTATTCACGATAAGATAAACTCTGATGATTATCTGATTTTTTTTAATATTATCTTTTAGTGTTTATTAGTCATCACCACTACTTTCACATTAAAAGATTTTTATTTTTGTTTCAATTTTTTCACCATTTGAATTTGTCATTCGTTTTTCTTAAGGAGACGACCTCAATAATTGACCAAGTTACTAAACGATACATTCCTGCGCTTGAGAACCTATTTTATTGTCTACCTACTTTTGAGGTTAAGCAAACGGGTTCCTACTATTGAGATGCATTCAATTGTGAAGCCATAACCATTTCGGAGATAGAAAATGAATTTGATTGGTTAGATCCACTCTTTATCATCAAAACAATATTATTACATTATAGTGGCTACTAACTATTTCAGGAATGGGTAGATGCAATACTTATGAAGGTTGTGGATCAACAGTGATTAGTTTCATTATGGAACACATCATTTACTGGTTTGGTTTGCCTTGAACAATTACTGTTGATCAAAGTACTATGTTCACTGGGTCATAAATGACAGAAATTGCATCGGAATACGGAATGCTGATGTTAAATCCATGACCCTATTATGCCCAGACCAATGGGCAAGCAAAATTAATTAACAAACAATTGAAGTTGATTTTGGAAAAAACCATAGAAGAAAACCCAAGGTAGTGGCATGAATTATTTCTAAAGGTTTTATGTGCATACATGACTTCCAAGAAAACTGGCATAGGAACAACACCATTTGAGCTAGTGTATGAATGATTAGAACAAAACTTTGTGTATTTTTATGTGCTAATCATCTTATTTAAATTGCTTTTAGAGATTAAATGATGGGAGTTGTGTTAATTGAGTTCTTAAAGATGATATTTGGTGTTTGCAGTTAAAAAGTGCTAAATGAGGCTTCCTAATGCCTTCCCAAGTGAGTTGAGGTGAATGAGGATGAAAGAATGGCTAGAGGAAAGCTCAGGAGTAAAGAAAGTAGCAAAATCAGACAAGGAGGCAGAAGCGTACCGGTACGCAGTACCGGAATGGTTTGGCCACTGGAACATAGCGTATCAGAACGCAGTACCGGTAGGGTCACACTACTGGAGTTCGATGTACCTGTACGTTCTGCTGAATCTTCCCCAATCTCTGCAACTCAAGTCTACCGTTCTAAGAGTCCCCCCATCAAGTCTCCTACTCTTCTCTGACATGCCTACAACACTAATCACCTTTTTTACACTTCTCTTTGGACTTTTGGGAGCCATGATGATCAATGAGGAGAGAGAAGAGAAGAGGAGTTGGGTGTGCAGACAAGTTCTGCAACTGTTCTGTCCAACCCATTCCTCCTGCATCCCTACAGATGGAGGTCACTTCTAGAGTCTAGGGGACCTCTCCAAGCAAGTTTTTGGGAAGCCAAGTCTGAATTATTCAATATACCATACATGAGAGAAAAGATAGAGAGAGAGGTCTAGGTAAAAGATGATGAATAGTGGTCTAGAGAGATAAAGTGAGATTTTGCATTTCTTTCAATAGATTGTCTTGTAATCCCTTGTAAAAATATTTTAAGCTTCATTGAATGCCTTTAATGCTATTGCCTACAAGTTCATTCCAAGTTTAATCTCCTTTTAAAGCTTTCCTCATTAATGCATTGAAGTTCTTCATTTTCTTAGTTTTGAAATGGGTATTACATACTTTCATTTATAGCTTATGTTTTCTTGCATCTAGTTATTCAAAAACTTTACTTCTTTGCAATGCATTTTCATTACTTTGTTAGTTTCAACTTAAGCACAAGTAGCTAAATTTTTTAGTTGGCAAATCCAAGGGGAATCTCCACTTGGGTATACAATTTCAACTCATTCTCCTCTTTTTTCTTAGTGTTCAAAGGTTCGGTTTGACTGAGTTGAGGGTGGATAAGTTGGTGGGTCTTTGATATTCCGTAGGCCTAGTCATGATTTATGCTTAGATATTCACCCATTTTATCTCTAGCTTCCCACGAATCAATCGTTCATTCATGCTATATTGGAGGAGGAATTCAAGTTGAGATGGTATTCCTATTGGAGTTACATCTTAAATTAGTCAACATTTGTTTTTCTCACTTCATTTTCATTAACACACAGTTCACCAAACTACTTTCAAGAACAAAGATTTTACACTTTATTTTACTCAAAATCACCTTCCCCTTGGTTTACTTTCTTCCCCGTGGAAACGACCTTGGAATACCACCAAGTAAAACACGACCCGCAAAAGTCTCATTGCGCTTGGAGAGCATTTTTGTGCATTCTCACATTACATTAACATCATTTAATTTCTCCCATTTCTCTTGCCCTTTCTTTTGACACTATCCCAAGGGAGAATGACACTCCCCTTCATGCATACACTATACATGCTAAAGGGTGATATTTAGGGGTTAAGGGAATACAACAAAAATAACCAAGCAATGAACATGATGCTTTGATACTCATGAAGATTACTGTAAGATCAAGAAGAGTGATAGAACATCAAGATATGTTGACAGACATTTATACTAATGTTCCTTGAGTTGGAACACCTAGAAGGAAGTCGATTAGAAGCGTTAAACCATATCCAATTCTAAGAAAAAAAAAAGAAAGGACTTGGGTATAAAACATGGACACCCCTGAATTTTGGTAATATTATACGGACATCCCCTGGTATTTTACAAATAACACGCAAACCCCTTGAGATTTGAAACTCATTGCACGAAAACCCACTTTGTCTCCCTTTTGACAATGATGCTAACGGAAAGTGATAATTTTATTCCAAAAAAAATTATTATTTTCGCAATTGCCCTTCTCCAAATTTAATACACAAAAAAAATGATATAATTTAGTACCCCAAAAAATTGATTAAATATTTTCAATATTAATTTGGAAACAATAAAAAATAATTTGAAATTAAGTCGATAAATTTGAATATAAATTTGAAAAAAAATAATTTTTAATATGATATTATTTTTTATTGATCAAATCAACTTGAAATTAACATTATATTATATTTTTTAAAATTTTATCAAATTTTTTGCTACTAAATTTTTTTAAAAAAATTAAAATATTAATTTTTCATTTTTTGTCAATTTTTTAATTTATTTTCAGCTATTTTCATGTGAACCAGAGATTTTTGAGTTTATCAATTGAAGGTGAGCGATTCTCTTAAAAACAAAGTGGGGGTGAAAAATTAGTTTGTTTTAAATATGCATGGTCGAATCTTGACCAAAGAAGGTTTATTAAATGATATAGTAAGAGAGAAGACGCTATGCAACAAAAAAAATCTGTATTTAAATTTTATGGATTAAAATATAAATTTTTAAGTTTATATACCACAAAAAAATTATAATTTAAGATTTATTTCGTGTTGGTTAATCAACACCAAATAACATTCAATACAAAATGTACCTTAGATTGTAAATATGATTTTATCATATTAACATTTAACTTTGTCCAATTTATATTCAACGTTGTTGAATTAATATCAAATAAATTTTTATTATTATCAAATTAATATTTAAATTCATTAATAAATTTTTTGTGGTACTAAAATATATCAATTTTTTGGATACTAAATCCAATTTTGTTTGATTTTATTAAATTTTTAATTTTTTGGGTACTAAATTTGGAGAAGAGCAATTGTGAAAAATTTTGGGATGAAATTATCACTTTTCATTAGCAAAATTGACGAAAGAGAGACAGAGGAGATTTCCGTGCAATGAATTACAAACCTTAGAGGGTCTCCGTGTTATTTATAGAATGTCAAGGGTATCTGTTTAATATTGTCAAAATTCAGGAAGTATCCTTGTTTTTTACCCAAATGACTTATAATTGGAAATGTTAGTTTCAAAAGCTTTGCTGAGAAAGATTTGGTTTGGAAAGGTATTTTACATTTAGGAAGCAAAAATAAAGATTATGGCAAGTAATCCCCTAATTGGGAAGTACCTTTTAAAATAGGAAGAGTATTACGAAGTGGAGCTTACCATCTACAATCCATAGAAGGGGAGTGACATAAAAAACACATTAATTGAATGTGTTTAAAGAGACATCGTCTAACCATGTGATAATCCTACAACATAATTTAAAATAAGCATATGAGAAGGCCACTAAGTATGGCTATAATGGTTTTAAACTCAATAAAAGAAATAAGTATCGAGAAAAGAAAAGACTTGTAGTTCTGAAGTCATTTGCAAATGAAAATGCACATAAATTTTGCCATTACATGAGATAATATAAAAGACAACAAAAAGCAACAATCAAACTTGTCTTGAAAGCCACTAGTTGGCTTGTATCCCTCTTATATCCTGCTTTGCTTTGATCTAGGAAGAATCAGAAGAAATTTTATTTTAGTTGGCTTGTATCCCTCGTATATCCTGCTTTGCTTCATTGGTTGCAATCCCTTTTGCCACTTGCACAACCTGCCTAGAGGAAGAGACATCTTTTTACTTCAACAACAGTTCCTATTTGTTTTTTAGACTTCTTCTTCTGAGGGGAACTATCCCCAGTAGAAGGATCTTCAAGATGATCTGTCACAAGATGCTGCTCGACAGAAAAAGAAAACTCCAAGGGAATGGCTGCAAATGACCTAACTTGAAGCTCGCGGAGAAAATCTACTGATAGAAAGGACAGGTCATTCGGTTTTTTATTGACAAAACACAGTTGGGTTAGATAACAATCCAGGTGGTCGTTAAAGATCAAGGTTGAAGCACTCTGCCACCAATTTACAAAAAGAGAGGAGATAAATGGCTCCCCATGGAGATGTCCGAAACGAAAGGAATTCAAAGACTTATTGTAGGCTGAAAAAATATGACGGACTGGATAAGGGTCTCTGAGCTTGACACTTTGATTTGCATATTCATCAATAAGAGAGTGCATAAAGGGTACTAGAACTCTCTAAGTGAAGCCAAACTGTCTGGCTATCTGACTAGGAGAGTAATTTTTGAAGCTACACCTAGTGTATTTGGAAACATCAATCGCACCACCCACATGGAGGTAGCAAGGAATGAGAACACTGCCCAAAAGGTGTGAAGGCAATCGGCTTGATCATCAGTAGGATCGATTGAGTCATTGAAAAATGCCTTGAGACGCAAGCATGAGTAGAGGCATTCAAAGAAGTGCAAGAAAAGAGGAGGACATCTATCAAAATTCAAATCATGCATAAGGAATTAATGAGCGTAGTTGGTAGGATGAAATTTCTATAGAGGGAGATACTCGATGGCCCAAATTTCAAGGAAATAGGCATATAACCATACCTAGAATAGCTAGAAATTTCATCCACAATTACTGTCAATTCCCCTTTCAGCCATGTCGAAGAGGCCTCTATAAAGAGCTCCCAAAACAAAAGGAGCCAAGGTCAATACTTTTCGATCTGCCAAAAGAAGGACAATGTTATAATATTCCTTGGTGACTTTGAGACTGAGAACGCAAAGGACAAAGAGACAGAGACAATGAAAAAGAAAAGCCACAGCTCCTCATAAGAAAAAAGGAGTAGAGTACAGCTTATAAAAGAAGGTAATATGATCTTAATAGTTGAAATTATCTGGAATATCTAGCAAAATGCGAATAGGCTTCAAATTTGCAATTACCTCAATCCCAGTTAATGGGAACCCTAATAGGTGTACAACATCAAGGATAGATGGAGAAATCATGTTAGGAGGAAGTAACATGGCATTACAAGATTTTGACTAAAAGAAACTAGTTGTACTTATTCATGTACAGTGGACTTGTTGAGAGCTTGATTTGTTCATAAATTTTTTGTTCTCTCCATTGGTCATAACAATATGCCTTCATGCGATCCATCGAGTCAGATAATTGTTGGTCTAGATAAACCCAAGATTTAAGAGAAGTGATCCCTTGATCCCAAGACTTCTATCGAAGGTGAGAACAATGAAGTGTTAGAATTTTTCGTTTGGAAATGGGATAGTGCTCAAATAGCTCCAAAAAGATGCCTGATTTGAAGGTTGTACCCAATGTGAAGTTTGAGCCATAACCCACAAAGGGGATCAGAATGTTGTCATCACGACTGGTAGAAAAACGAAGAATAGGAGGGACATCCGAAGGGGGAGTAGGAGAAGAGAATTGACCCACCTTTTGTTTAGACACCATTAGAAAAAGGCCAAGAGAGTAAAGAAAAAACAAAGAGAAGTCGTCAAAGGTAAATGCAGGAATGAGAAGTACAAACGAAGGTTTGAGTGAACACTACGGCAATCAAAGTCCTTAAATAGGCATTCAGAAGTTAAGCGATTACTAACCATTCATTTACCTGAGTTATCACTCAATTAAATGAGGGGCATTGTTTGGATTTAAAATATAAAATCACAAGAATGTTCAATGCATATATATCTGGCAAATCTGAATGTTTTAAAAAGATGTCAGGTAGTAGAATTTGAAGAAATGCGAGAGACGATTAGCCATAGCCACATTTGAAAAGAATAAGAAACTAATTGAAAATTATCAGTCAGAACGTAGATGGAGGCAAAACATGTCGAAGATAATAGCTATAAAAGGCATATAGTGGAAAAAATGAAAAGGACATTCAAACCCCCACAAGACTCGGGATCTGTGCATTTTAAAAGTAGTGTTAGATTGGTTTTTAGGAAGCAATTACTACTGCAATCAAGGCTATTAGTCTAGTCATGCTTATGTATGCTCATTAAACGGGTTATCCGAACCCGACCTGTTTGACACGTTTAATAAACAAGTCGATTTTGAGTTAACATACATAACATGATTTGTTTAACTTGTGTAACACATAAACTATTTTCACACTTATTCATTACCATTAAATACACTATTCAATCATTCATCCAAAAATTCAAATAATTTTTTTGCAAATAACATATCACTTCTCATCAATGAAATTAACTAAAATGCATTCAAGTTTCAACTTAAAAATTAAAGTAAGAACTATACTGTCAATTATCATAGTATAAGCAAGAATTAATAATGTTAAGACAACATCATTCATACATAATAGACAAGCTATGCTGTAATAAACAGGTTTAACGGGTTTACAATGAGTTAAGTCGAGTTCGTATCCGAATCATGTCAACCTATTTAAAATATATAGGTTAATCAAGTCAAAATCAGGTTGACCTGATTTTGATATGAACCTGACATGTTTTTTTTCGTTTAAGCTTGTTGACCCGTTTTAACCCCTTGACTCGTTTAATTTCATGTCTGACTCATTAATTTCGTGTTCATTTTGTGTCGTATTAACGTGCCGTTTCAAAAATTGACAGCTCTACTCACATGTGATAGTTTTTCGTCAATAATTTAAATAGCAGTTAGTTGTAGGAACTATATTGATCTAATCATTAAGTCTTAGGTTTAAATTGACAAATTAAAATTTTAGGAACTAAAGTCCAACTAGTGATAAATTTTAGGGGCTATTGATGTAATTTACTATATTGTTTTTGTAGTGCATGTCCTCATTTTTCATCACTCCTACCAAATATTACTCGAGTAAAATTATATGCACCAAATTTGTGTAACAATTGACATTGCACAATTTTATTTATTGGATAATTAATGAGAGTCAATGAGACTTATTATTCTACCCGGTCCTATTAATTTATGACAAAATTTAGTAAAACATGTAACACATGTAGGTCTTTTTTTTTTTTTGAAAAAAAGGATAAAATTTTAATTATATAAAAATATTCAAAAGGAGATGGACATGATAAAAAAGTAATGCTATATTGACCAAATTTTGAGATTAAATTTAGAGCTCAAATGACATGGCAACTGACTTGAGCTTTTTTTTTTGTGCCATGTCATTTGGGCGTCAATGAAGACTCCAAATAATATGCTACCATGTCATTTGGATTTAAAATTTGATCAGTGTAACATTACTCCATGATAAAATTAGGAACCCCTCATCCCACACATCAAAACTAGTGCTTTGAATTCATTTAAGTTGGGGTTGGGCATACCACAATAGTCAAGTCAAACTTTATCTAAATACTCATGCATATACTAAAGCCTTTCTTTGGGAAACATGTTTAAAACGGTGAACCGACATAACAGTTATCCTTGTACTATTATATAATACCATCACATAAGAATTAACAAAACCAAACACATAAAATAATAAACAAAGAAAGAGATTAAAATATCTTGAACTCGATTTTAAAGGGTAATCTCAACCCATCTACAAGAAATGATGAGGAATATCATCTAGTGATGTTTAGCTGTCAGCAACAAGCACTAGAGTCAGAATACTGTCATAAGTGAAAGCTTTTAGCTAGGTTATACCCATCGATAGAAAAATATTAACTAATATAAAGTTGTAAAATAAAAAAATTTAAGGGTATCAAGATTGGCACAAAACCTTTTAATGTGGCCAAACCTTTTTGGCAAGAAAGTCATGACAAGGCTGCTTCGTGAACATAGAGGGCCTTTTTGACAAGGAAATAAAAGGGGTGCTGCATGGACACAGGGGCCCATCATTTTTGACAAAATGAGTAGTATATGTGATGGGAATAAGTTGGGTAGATGTGGATTACGCAAGAAAAATTGGTTCAAACGTGGATGTGCAGTTCAGGCATATATTTATATTGACATGAAGCTTTGTTCATTTCCTCTCCCAATTCCTTGTATAAAGGGAGGTACTGGTAGAAATTAAGTATCAGAAACTTGAGAGGTCAAATATTCTTAGAGTTGTGAGTTCTCTTGAATCATATCGAGTATCGGTCTAAGTGATATCAGATCTATGAGTGATACCAATAAGATATTAAAGTGATCATCTTTTGTTATAGTGAATATTTGTGAGGCTTGGAACAATTATTCTTGTACTATTTGTTTACTCTAAATAATGAAAATATCTTATCATTATTGTCGTAGACGTTAGCAATTGCCGAACACAAAAGATTTTATTAAAGAAAAAAAATAAAGGTAAGAAGCCAAAATTATTTTTCGATATTGTATCTTAAAATAAAACTAAAAAACATCCTCACAGATTGACAATAAAATTACAAGCCTGCTCCATAAAAATTGAAAGTCTTTTGAGTCCAATAATCGGGTGTTTTAGTAAACCCTGTTACATTATGGTTCATCAATAATATAGAAGGTAAAAACCAAGTTAAAAATATAAGATTACACTGCCATGTTCCATCTCCCATACTTACAATGCATAATATAAAAAATATAACTTTTATTTCACTGAATCCGTGACATAGCAAACAATAATATTACTTTTATCTGAAAAGGAGAAGTGAAAACTAACATAGTTGGTAACAGAATATCATTAATGCAATCAAGCAATCACCTAGTACTAAGAACACTGGTGTTCCAATCTTTCTTCCTCTACTTTGTGTGCTTTTGAAATGGCTTAGGTGGAATGCTTTGCTCGTTCCTGAAGAAATTATCGGGATCAATCAAGGTCTTCGCTTTCACCAACCTATCAAAATTATCCTTGAAATACTTCACCCCATAAACCTCACCTTCATTGTAACTATTTTCACCATTGTCAGTAACACCAATGTCAAGGTCTCTGTAGTTGAGAAAAGCTTGCCTAGGGGACTTGGACACAAAAGGTGTCATGTAACTGAATAGCCTCCTAATCTGATTCAAATAATTCTTCTCCGCTTCAATTCCTTCCACGTTCCAATTCACGGAGTACTGTATTTTGAATATGTTTCCGGCTCTATGTGGAAAAGGTGTTGCATTCTCTGGAATTTCACTCATTCTCCCACCATAAGGATTGAAAACAAACCCGGTTTTCCCCAACTCAATCATCCTCTTCCAAATCCATTCCAACCCGTCTTTGGAAATCGGATTCTGAACGTAATCCGATTTTCGCTTCAAGAAATTCACTGAATCTGGCGTCCGGCTAAGCAAAATATTCGTCGGTGTCCCATTATCAAAATTCGCCCAGTAAAGAACTGAATCGATCCAACTCATTTCCATACAGTCTGCTTTCTTCAAACCCAATTCTGGAAAATCCTTGTTCATAATTGTCATCAATCTATTTGCATCTCCAAGAAACAGTGAAATAAAAGATGCTCTAATAGTCTTCTCACCCTTTTTGCTACTACTAACTGGCTGCAAAAGCATCCTAATGAACAAATCATTGTCAATCTTATCAGCCACAAATTGCCACCTATAAACTACATCTGTAGCATTCTGTTCCAAAGTTTTTTGAACCCTAAAAACTGTAACAATTTCAGGAACTTTAACCAACTTAATCTTATAAGCCAAAATAACCCCGAAACTAGCACCACCACCACCATTGATGGCCCAAAAAACATCTTCCCCCATAGCTTTCCTATCCAAAACTCTACCCTTCACATCAACTATTTGTGCATCAAGCACATTATCAACAGCTAACCCATATTTCCTCAGCAAAACCCCATAACCGCCGCCACTTATATGGCCGCCGGCCGCCACCGTCGGACAAACTCCGGCAGCATAAGTATGAATTTTGCTTTTTTCCCAGATCCTATAGTAAATTTCACCCAGTGTAGCCCCTGCTTGAACCCAAGCACTCTCTTGCTCAATATTAACACTAACGGATCTAAGATTAAACATGTCAAGTATGATAAAAGGAACATCGGAGACATAAGAAATTGCTTCATAATCATGGCCACCGCTACGGATTTTGAGTTGAACCCCAATGTTTTTGGCACAAATCACAGTGGCCTGAACATGAGATACTTTCAAAGGGGTCACAATAATTGTGGGTTTTGGAGTTGAGGAAGTGTTGAACCGGCGGTTTCTGATGTATGCTTGAAGCACAGAGGTGTATGAAGAATTCCTGGGACTGTAAACAATTGATGAAATTTTGTCATTTGGGCCTGATTGCTTGGATAAGCACTGGACAAAGGAGTCATAGTTTGGATCTGAGGCTGCATACGAGAGAGAAACGAGATTGAAGAGAGGAGAAAGAAGAAAAAGGAGTGAAAGCAGAGAATGATGAACAATTTTGGAAGTGTCCATCGTTGTTCTTGATGGTTTTCTTTTTTGTTATGGGAGAAATGGGTGCAAATCTTTGTGGATTATATACACAAAGAGAGGCTATCCTTCTCTTTGGTGGAATTCATAAAATTACACTCTGTCCCCTTAAACTATAATCTTACTCTCACTCTATCCCATTTGTTATACAATTTCTAATATTGTTCGCTTGCTTGCTTAAACTACTTTCACCTTATCTCAAAATCAAACATCAGATACGTTTTAAGTGAAAAATATGCAAATATACAGTAAATTACTTATTCTCAATGACAATAATTGGAGTAATGCAGCGAAAATAATTTTAATTGGCGGTGTAATGCAAGAAATATTTCTAGTTAAGCTATATTGTTGAACATGTGAGGATCAAAATGTAATTTTTCCCTGAGACTTTTAGTCGGAAGTTTAATTTTGGAAAATGGGGGTTTCCTGATAACGCGTTACTGTGTTGACTAGACAATTCTTGACAAAGAACAGACAGAGATAAGGAAGGTATCGTCTTTAGATATTTTAGATGAGGGCGGCAAATGTCTATTGAGTGGGGAATATTGGGTCCTAATATTATATTATGGAAAATTCGTAAGATTAAGGTGGAGAAGGGAATAGCTAATAAAACTAATGACAAAGGTAAGATTAAGGTAGAGAAGGAAAGGTGCATCATTAAGGTGGGACCCACAAGACCATCTAGATTATTATTAATTGTAGGAGCACGTGTATACCGGGGGGAATGGAATATATCTTATCATAAATAATGAACAATGTTGTGTAACTTAAATTTATATCCAAAATTAAGAAAAATTATTGGATCAATAAATCTTATTTTAAAAAGTTGATGGGACCTACTCATTTAATGATTATTTTTATTTGAGATGTAAATTTGGATTATAAATTTAAAATACATAGTATTTTCTTAAAATAATTAAATTAAAGATCAAAAGACTTTCCTCTTTAAATGTTAATTTATTAGAATTCTCAAATATTTAATTAGTTTACTCCGGTCAAAATATTACGTGTGTCTTTTATAATCACTCCCATCATTTTTTTAAAATTATTTTAAAATTTAAAATTTTAATTATATTTTTTAATTCTATAAAATATAAATAAATATCATTTTAATACTAATAAAAATTGTTCATAAATACTATGGTAACGAAGGTGATAATAGAAGGAGATAACAAATTTCGTGCATCACACGAGGTGACTACTAGTTGTCTATAAATCCATCATTTACATGTATGATGAATAATCACTTGATGAGATAATTTAAAACATATTTCTAAATTCAAAGGAGTATTTTAAATTTTGAAAATTCTAAGATACAATAGATTTGTTGGCATGAATAAATTCTCACTATTCAAAAAGAATTGGAAAATTCTTTAATTATTTTGCAATTAAAAAATGCTCTACTACCCAAAGCACAACTTAAATATTACTAATTTTTTTGAGATCCACAAAATGATATGTATGGTGCAAATACATATGAGATACAAAATTTGAGTTTTGATTTTGGCAGTATTGCAGTACTCTTTGAAATTAGAGATGAGCCTAATGTGACGATCCTCAAAAAGAGATTTCGGTAATAGGCTATCAAGCCTATCACGTAATATTTAAATATAAATAAAAAATAATTTGGATAATTATTTACCAAAAATATATAATATATGTAATTTTTGACCAAAATTTAGATAGCTCATGATTAAAATTGTGTAATTTGAATAGTTTTTTGACCAAAATTTGGGTAAAAATTTGATTAAGTGTTATCTAATTTTATTTTATTTTTTTTGCTATACTTAGGTATCACGTAATAAGTTTATTATAAAAAAATCGTTAGCAATCTGGATTCTATCTCCTTAAGGGACCACATAGAAATATATTCAGTATTTTAGAAACTAAAATATTACAATTAAAATATTAAAAATTAAAATAAGACAAATTTTATACTTGACCTCCAATGCAATTATCCCTAATTTGGTACTCTTTTGTATTTGATTAAATTCCTTGTGAAGGTCTTTTGAAAACAATGGTCAACACCGTTAAGTTTTGTATAAAGAAGTGCGTATGTGCCAAAGATAGTTAGTTACTTGTTACACTTCTACACCTCCAAATGTTGACCCCCCGATGGGCATATTTAAATGACACAAAGTTTAAGTTTAAGTTTAAGTTTAGGTATCTTATAACCGAAATGTAGTTAATTTTAGCAACAACTTTAATTTTGGAATTGTTATTCTTTTTTTTAGAATATCCGATTAATATAGATATGAGATTACCATTATTAGCCATAGATTTAAGATACCCACCATCATTAAAAATTTGGTTATAAAAAGTAATCTTATTATCAACTCGGATTACCGAATAATTGACTATCAAAATATGATTATTTAGGATTTAAAAATAAGAATCTTATTCCCAATTAAAATTATCGCTATCTACACAGAACTTAAGATTTTCTCTGATTTGAAAGGAAAAAAGAAGACTAACGTTATGCTTATCAAAGAATATTTACCAAAATATTAATTAAATAATATAGATGGTTAGATAAGTGAGACCTATTAATTTTTTCAATTAGAATCCACAAATACACTCATTCACAATGATTATGTAATTATTTTGGTTAGCATAGCACTATTTGAAAAAAAAATAGGTAATTTGACATGCAGAACAATTGCACCAAACTTTATTTATTATAATAATCAAATAGATAAAGAAGAATTGGAAAACATTTAATTACTTTAATTCTCTAATTTTTGAGCTATTTTTAATGAAATTCTTTTATGTGGCTCAAACGTAACAACTTCTAATAGTTTTGGTAACTACTACAAATTTTATTTTTAATAAATCAAATTAGCACTCCAATAGTTTTTTGAAAAGTCTTTCCAATTTAAAAAATTTAAGAAATCAATTATGATCACTAATAAAAAAAAATTCAAAAATATTTGGAAAAAAGTGGAGTTGGGTGGGTAAAAGATGACGTTATAAACTCCATATATCGTACAAGATTGTTATATTTCATTTTATAAATAGAGGGTCCTATAAAAGATTATCAATGTGCGTGATTACAAAAGAGTAAGACGATGAGAGAGAGAGAGAGATGAGAATAGATAGAGAACAAGATATAAACTCAAAACGACTATAGACGATTGAGTATGGTTGGAAAAACTTATAAGTGAATAAAGGGAAAAAAACATAATATTGTAGAAATCTCATATAGGGTGGGCAACAAACTCTTTTCTTTAACAGTAATAATAGATAATCCTCAATTGTTTTTCTAATCTGAGTCGTCGCCGGCAATCTAGAAGGCAAAAAAAAAGTCTGCGACATCGTTTTCGTAGAAGAATAAGGGAGACTTTTATCATTGGAGAGGATTGCGGGAAAAAAAAGGTAAGAGCTTATCTACTCTTTTGTAGTCTTTTAGCTGTTTACATCCAGCATGTGATAGGCTCTTAAAAGTCTGTTTGACTTGTCAATTATCATTGATTCTTCCAACAATTCTATACCCCAAACAGGCAAACACGGTTCTCTCATGCGTCGTAGGTATTAGCATTTTTTTTTCCTTTGAATTCTCTTCATCTTGTAAGTATTCTGCGTACCTATTATTATTTTATAATTGGACGGTGAATTCATGAATTATCATTGACGTAGTAGAATCTTGGTATTGTACATATGCTCGTCTGGGCAATTCTACAATAATTAAAAATTGGAACAAAATGATGTTTTAGTATAATAAGTAAAAATTTGAATTAATCTATACTACTTAAAAAAGTGGGAATACTTGAAAAACATTTATATTCCATTTTTATCATTAACTATTGATATAAAGTCAATCATATCCCCAATATCTTTTGGTCTTCCTTTAATATGACACTGATTATATTTAATTTTGTTAATCTATATTAATATCTATTCTATACTACTTTTAAATGTACACATATTGAAAAAAAATTTTTTGACTCTTTTACCCTCTAACAACTATTAAGTATCCAAAATACCATGCACTTGAATGAATATTCATTATAAAATATATTTATTTATTATTTGACCTTTCATGTCTCTCTTTTTATTCTCACTACCCATCTATATCTATATTTATATTTATATCTATACTCCTTATAAATCTATATCTATATTATCTATACCTATATCCATATCCATATCCATCCATACTACTTTACAAGTATGTATCTTTGAAAAACTTTTATTTTTCTCTTTTACCCTCTAACATTCCTTAATTATCTAAACTACCATTAATAAATATATTATAAAGACAATACAATACACTTTTTATTTATTATATTAATATCATTTATGAGATATTCCTCATGTTCTAATTCCTCTACTAAATTATTAGTTTATGAAATAAGAGAGATGGAGGGACCCAACTCTTTAAATTATTAGTTTTATTTTGTGATTCTGTCTCTTCATAGTTTCCTAGAATAAAACGTCAATTGGCTTCTTAGTTCTTAGGCGACCTCTACCTCTCTTTCGGGTTTCGAGTAATATATTTTATGGCGATCCAGCTCTTCCTCTTTTTTTATCTCTTGATTGTTTTGGGTTTTACTCCTCCGCACAGTTATGAGACATAAAGAAGATAGAGAACTCAATGGCGAGTGTTGGTGGAGGTAACAAAGTATTGTCCAATGTCACTCTAACTTCCGATTTGAAGCTGCCCTTTCAAAGAATAATTCTGCTAGCCATTAATTTTTTTGAGTTATTTCTATCTTTTTTATTACAATTTGATCATAGATTATCTATTTCTTATGCCTTAATTTCTGTGAATTATTCAAGATTAGCATTGCACAGGGAGCTCCATTTTAAAGTCCCTCCGAAGACCAGCGTTGCCACCTCCAATGGTACCCACATTTATCCTTTATTTCTTTCTCTTTTTACCTTATTTCTTATTTTATTGCTTCTTCTTGTCCCATGGTGATATTAGAAGACGACCAAAATATTCTGATGATGGATAAAGTTCAAAAATAAACATATAGGCAATTGAGCACTCATCACTAAATTGATGAGTGATGAGTGATGAGTGTGTAATATATTGAAGTCTAGATTTATATGAAACCAGATGATTTAGTTGTTGTGCTGTATCTCTCGACAAATAAGAAAGATTTTCAGGAATGCTATAATTTATATGCATGTAATCAAGAATTTTTGCCCATGGCTTATATTTGCTATAATGTCCATCATGGATGTCACTTTCTTTTTTATATCTTTTTGATATTGGAATATATTATTCTGAATTTTGTTGGTGCATGTTTTATGATCCGCCAACTATAAATTGTACCAATTGATTTAAGTTTGTGCATATTTTTTTTTGTTATAAAGATTACAATAACTCTTTTTTTTTTTTTTGGTTTTGTTTTATGTGCCCTCTTTTTGATTAATTTTGTAATAATCATTATATTTATACTATTTCCTTAATAGCTTTCGCCTTGTAGAAATGTTTGAAGGACGGTTAATTTTGCCCATTGATACGATTCCAACTCGATATAAAATTCAAAAATGACACGACCAATTAATATGAATGATGAATAAGTTAAAATAAGGTTAGAAATGAATAATACAGTAAAAAATGATACGACCTGAATAAAACACGACACGACACGATTGATTTTCTATTTGAAACAATGATATAATCTATCTAATTAGACGAAGTGTCCAATATTATCGGTAAATTAAGAAGGAAACACTTTTTCTTTCTTCCTTGAATTGATTTCGAAATTTTGCTAAAATTTTTGTTTGCCTTTTGGATGTCTAAACTTCTATTACAATTTATCTTAGTGTCTCTCTTATTAAAAAAGCAAGAAAATTGTTAGTGTCACATACTACATTTTTAATGGCAAATGTTATCTACAGTTGAGCTTGTTAACCACCATGAAACAATCCAAATTATTAACTATTCTCATGAACAACACCATAATGTCTTTTTTAGTTCATTTTAAATTATTTAGGTTTCTAACCAATTCTAAACCTAAATATCTACTTTATAAATTCTAAGTCAAAAGACATATATCGCATTTATATTATTCGGTTGGTTCATATTGGTTTTCATTTCATGTATGCTAAATTAAAATTTTTGTTATCTCTTGATTATTAGGAAACATTAATTATGAAAAATAAAAATTATCATTCAAAATAGTTCACGTGCACCGCACGTGTGCATCAACTAGTATTATATAGTTGCCCTTGTCGTCATAACTTTTGTTGAATTATAGCATTTCAACTTTTGAGGTGGGACTCACATGCTTGTTAATATAATGAAAATTGCAATGAAGGTTATGATTTAGGTCGCATTGTTATTAATTAATTGAAAATAATTAATTTTTTAGGGTACGTATTAAAATTTTTATAATATTTCAGAGTGCAAACTCCATTTGATCTTAATTGTTATATTATATTCTCTTGAATCTTAGCATTACCCTCCCTATATTTTATGGAGTTGACTATGGTACCGAAATTCAAAATTTCAGTACCATATTTAAATTTATCACATTTATTAGTACTTTTATTATTGTTGTAATATTAAAAAAATTGTAAAAATAGTTATCACAACAATGATAAAAAATCTCAAAAATATAATGAAAATACTTACAAATATGGTAAATCACCCATAAAAGCGATAAATTTTTTATACTTAAAAAAAGTGGTAAAAATAGTTACCACAAATGTGATAAAAATATCTATATAATAAAACAGAAGTGTGTTTGAATTTTATCTCATCATATTTTCTTTCTCAAAACCGTCACCAATCACTTACTTCATCCATCATTTCTTTGTCAAGCTCAAATGTCAAATCGCATCACTCATTTCTATCACATGTTTAATTATTTATATATTTTTTCCCTAAAAATATCAAATCACTTATTTCTATTATATATTTAATCATTTAATATTTGATTAATTTGTACTTCATATATTTTGAAAAAAAATAATATAATATGATCGATTTTTTTAGACGCTTGAATTTTATATTTTATTGTGTCTTCAGGCACGAGTTATAACTAGTTCACAAATATTATAAATCAATCACAAAAATAATATACAAATTATAAAAATATCATTTGAAATAATAAATTTTAAAAGTACGATACAATTTTTTTTTAGGAAAAATTGAAATGGGTTACACAAAATTAGACTTAATTGTAATTGCAAAAAAAATACACAAAAAAATGTTAGGTAATTAAATCCTTAATTTTCATATTTATTTGTATCTAAGTACATTATTTGAATTTTATTAATTTTTTTGTGACATTTTTGTCCTCCATTGATTCATGCGTATTTTTTTTTGGAAAGTGATGTATTAAACATTTTCTTATTTTTATGAGAAAACTTTAATATCCCATAGAAAAATGCTATGTATCTTAAATCTTCAACTCAAATCTCCATTATAAATGAAGGGAGACAGTTGGATGAATGAGTCCTATCAACTTTTTTAAATGGGTCTCACTGATCTAATGGTCTCCCTTGATTTGAGATGGAGATTTGAGATGAAAATTTGTGATACATAACATTGTTGTATTGCATATGTGGGTGTGTCTATATATATAATGATCTCCTTTGATTTGGGATGAAGATTTGAGATGAAAATTTGTGATATATAACATTGTTGTATTCCATATGTGTGCGTGTCTATATATATATATATATATTTGTTGTCAAAACTCTTATCTAATTTTTGAATTATCTTTAGTTCACCTTGATTCATGAAAATTTGTTGTTTGGAAAGTGATTTTGTTTTTAAATTATATTTCATGTACCTTGATTCATGCGTTTTTTTTAAAGTGATTTTATTTTTAAATTAATTTAATATCCGAATAGTGTAATAGTATAACAATAACATTGACAAACTATTTACATAAAAATATTATACTATTACATTTTGTCAAACATATAATTTTATACAATTTAATTCAAAATAGTTTCGTATTTTACTACTAAACACTGTTTTTGTTAAATTATATTTGTTACACTTTTTTTTTTACACTAGTAGTAGTAAATTTTTAATGCATAAATATAATTTAAAAATAAAATTACTTTTAAAAAAATACGCATGAATGAAGTTGTATTAAAAATAATATATATATATATATATATACACATCT